>NW_025566473.1:0-20207 GCF_020424385.1 Procambarus clarkii | reverse complement strand
GGCAACTCGGATGGTAATCTTGGGCATAGCATTTCACCAAATCACCTCATTCTTTGGGGCACACGTGAGGAACACAAATGCGAACAAGCCTGAATGGTCCCCAGGAATGAGGTGATTTGGTGAAATGCTATGCCCAAGATTACCATCCGAGTTGCCGTCGGGGAAGTGGCTCAAATAGCCTCGGCTATCACTTCCTTTTGGCGGCCGTGATGGTCAAGCGGATTAAGGCGCCCTGTAGTTACCAGTTGCGTTGCTTCTGGGAGTATGGGTTCGAGTCACTTCTGGGGTGTGAGTTTTCATTCGCATATAGTCCTGGGGACCATTCAGGCTTGTTCGCATTTGTGTTCCTCACGTGTGCCCCAAAGAATGAGGTGATTTGGTGAAATGCTATGCCCAAGATTACCATCCGAGTTGCCGTCGGGGAAGTGGCTCAAATAGCCTCGGCTATCACTTCCTTTTGACGGCCGTGATGGGCCTGAAGTCTCCAAAGGAATTTGTTGACTTACTGCGGGGCACACGGGCCACAGGGATAAGAGCCTCGTTGGACGTAGAATCGCTGTTTACCAACGTACCTGTGGACGAGACAATCGGGATGATAGCCGACAGAGTGTATCGTGATCCAGCCTGTACTCCTCTTGACATACCAGAAAATATTCTGAGGAAACTACTCCAAGCTTGTACTAAAGAGGCACCCTTCTTGAGCCCGGATGGGCACATGTATAAGCAAGTAGATGGAGTCGCCATGGGTTCTCCCCTAGGTGTCCTGTTTGCAAACTTCTACATGGGTACCATTGAGCAAAAAGTCTTAGTCGACATGAACTTGAAACCGGCCATATACTGCAGGTATGTTGACGACATTTTTACACAGGTACCTGATGTCAGACATCTGCAGGAGCTGAAGGAAGCATTTGAGCAGAGTTCCGTGCTGCGTTTCACTTACGAGATGGAAAAGGATGGGAAGCTGCCCTTTCTAGATATAACAGTCATGGAAAAGAGCGGAGGTTTCCACACTGCAGTCTACACTAAGGAAACGAACATAGGAATGTGCCTAAATGCCAACAGCGACTGCCCAGACAGGTACAAGAGGAGTGTTGTTAACGCATATGTCGACCGTGCTCTCAGCCACAGCTCAGAATGGAAGCAAGTCGACGAAGAACTCTGTAGGGTAAGGCAGGCCCTAGTCAACAACGGCTTCTCCAATGGTTTCGTCGAAGACATCATAAGAAGGAAAGTGAAACGCCATGCAACCTCTGAAGAGACAACTAACACAACACCTATACCCCCTATTAGACTATTTTACAGGAACTTCTTTTCCACAGCTCATAAAACGGAGGAAAGGGTCCTGAAAGATATTGTTAATAGAAACGTTATCCCTACAGACAAAAATCAGACGATACAACTGACGATTTACTATAAAACCAGAAAAACGGCCAGCCTACTCATGAGAAACTCTCCAGACACAAAACAGAACGCTTTAAAAGAGACTAACGTCGTCTATGCCTTCAAATGCCCTCTTGGGGACTGTAAGCTCCAAAAAACCCAGTATATAGGCAAGACAACAACATCTCTTTCTAGGCGTTTAACGATGCATAAGCAACAGGGCTCCATTAAGGAACATATAATCTCTTCCCACAACCAAACCATCGCCAGAGAAATCCTAGTAAACAACACAGAAATCATCGATAGATACAGCGATAGCAGGCGGCTTGACGTTTGCGAGGCACTACACATCAAGAAGTCAACACCAGCAATCAACAGCCAATTAATGCACAACTATATTCTACCCACCTCAAAACTCCGCTCCAATATAGAAGCATCAAGAAATATGGACCAATAGGCTTTCTACAAGCACTTCTATTCAATACCCATTGTTTCCTGTTCTGTCTTGTGTTGATGAAATTAATACCCAATTAATGCCACCTCTTGTTCTGTCTTGTGTTGATGAAATTAATACCCTATTAATGCCACCTCACCCCATCCACCTCACTCAAATGTAGATATAAAATCGGAGATGCGTAAGTTCTACAGTTGTGTATTTGTAAACTAAAGTCTTTGAAAATGTAATAAGTTTTACGAAACGCGCTCGTGTCGCGTCAGACTAGAAATAAAAATGAATTTTGGAGAATTGATTTTTGATTTACCTCCAACAGTGAAAGAAATGTACGAAAGATTGAGAAAATTCGTGTTAGAATTATTAATCTTGCTTTTTCGGTCATATTTAATAATATATGTCTACAGGAAAGACTGCTACCAAAATATACTAATATATATATATATATATATATATATATATATATATATATATATATATATATATATATATATATATATATATATATATATATATATATATATATATATATATATATATATATATATATATATATATATATATATATATATATATATATATATATATATATATATATATATATATATATATTTTTACCTAGAAGGTAAAACCTCTTGCACCTCTGGTGCAAGTGTAGGGACCCATAGCCTCGGAGAAGAAAATAAAGAGTACTCAGAGAAGACCTTGTAGATCCTCACTGAACACTTTGATATTTTCTTCTCCTACCACCCCTATTCTTTTGGTATGTGTGTATATTTATCTAACTTTATTTGAAAATGTCATTACACAAAAAAAGTTACAATATTGATTATATGCAGGGTACAAGGCTGCTTGTCACAAGTTGAACAGCTCCTCCATTTCCTCAGATGGTGGGCAGGAACCATGGATGCAGTGAGCATTTCCTCTCTGGATTGCCACACTAAGGTGCTAAAAAAGAAAACTGGCAGCTCTAGGGTCTCTAGTTGTTTCGATTAGCTTAGACCCCAACTCCTTCAAAAAGCTAGCAGCACTTTTACCCCAGGCACCAAGTGTCTCTGAGGCAATGGGGACAAAATTGTAGTGGTGCTCAAGGTCTCTGTATTTACGTGACTTGGCCGCTTCCCGGTGATTGGCAGCTCCTCCTGCTTGTGTAGCACTGAAGTCAACATAGGTATTGGCTAAAGTTGAAACGCAAGTGTAGTCCCACACCAACTGTCTACCATTCTTCCAGGGGTTCACCGTGATTCCATCTGGGCGACCGACAGGCTCATCAGAGTTGTGGGACATTAGGTAACGGGGCTCTCTCTCTGCTGGACAACCGGCTGTGGTAAGGCTTCTCTTAATAATTGTTACGGCCCTCTCGGGACGCAACGGGGTTCTTACTCTGATGTTGTTAGAGGAAGATATATATCCGTTCCCAAGCCAGTAGTGGCTATCAAGGGATGTGATCCGTGACGCAAGTAACTTAAAGGGGGAAGGGAAAGAAAGTTAAGAACTTAAGATTATAATTCACCGTCACCAAATAAATATATAAGATATAAAAGAGTGCACAGGGGGAGGGATATTAACACTGTACAGGGGAAATACACAGTAGTCTTCTGCTGAAGACTATGGATCCTCGCTCTCGGTGCTGAGTCCTCGGTGCTTCCGTGGCCACACAACGAATTCTCTGAGAAGCTGAGCCTACCCTGGCCACAGGTCAGCCAAAAACACGGGTCCACTGGGGGCACCGCCGTGGAGGCCGTCAACCACAAATCCAGCCGGTCTGCTGGCAGGTTCCGGACCCACAACGCTGGTCAGGCCACTCCACGAACGATATAAGGGGAACGCCCTAGACAGGAGCCTCGTGTGACACCACAAATCACTCTCCTGTCCTCAATATCCCAGTGGATGATCGTCTCCAACAGTCGGTCCCGGGTAATCCTTTTACTGCCACTCCACTGGCAGGCTAACACACCACAGTGTTCTTCTGGGGGGACGACCTCACAACTGCTGCAGCAAAGTACCAGGTATGGAGACGGCTGCCTCGGGTAGACTGACTCCACTTCCATCACAGCAGTCCCAGGTCGACTCTGTAAGCAGACACGTCATCAATAACTGGGACACACTAAGGCACCTCACTTACAGGCTCAGACACAAACGCCCGACGTATCCACTCCCTAGATGGCGTTGTTGTCTGAGCACCACCTCACCAGAGGTCAGCGGCGGCGGTGTTGAGCGCTGAACAGGACTGGAAACTGGCCCTCGTAGCCAGTACTGGTCGTCCTCACCAGGTGTCGTCGTCCATTTGGTGGGGGTTTCGGGAGCTGACCCACAGATGGCGCGGTCGTTACTGCTCTGGGCTCGGACGCTGGATCCGGCTTCGTAACAATAATGTCATTGACCCTGCCGTGTCTTGCATGCCATCCACCTGTCCTTTGGCAGAGAAGGCCATGCCGTCCGTATCTGTCGGCCTCTGCCTCGCCGCAAATACACCTGTATTCGGTGTGGATTGGGGCAGCGAGGCGGAGGGCCACGGCAATTCGGAGGGCCTGCGGTGTGAGATGGGTGCCGGTTGCTGACATTGGGGTTGCTAATAGGAAATCACCTGCATGGGGAGCTGCTACAGCTCTAAGTCAGGCAGTATCATGTGGTGTTGTTGCAGCTTCTAGCAAAGTCGCAGCTTCTTGGTCGGCAATGGGGTGATCCCAGCTGGATTGCTTATGGGCTTCAGAAGGCGGTGGTTGGGGTGCTGGGCCTGCGAGAGAGACCCATTTGGTTATGCAGTCTGTGAAACTGGGATCATGTACCCCTGCCTGTTGAACTAGGTGCTCAGGTAGGATTTCTTTCACCAAGTTGTCAGATCCCACTGAAGAGGACAGGAACGCTGGTACAGCAATTTGTGTTGCTGTGCGCACGCCAAGGCTCCCGAGTCTGACAGGAAGGGAGGCCTGTTTCCACTGTAAGTCGCTGAGGGAAAGATTGAGGGCTTTTTCTAGTGTTGATTTCAGCAAGCTGTTGTACTCTTCTAATTTAATATTGTTGAAAGATGGCGAACATCTTAGAAAGTAGGTCAGCCTGGGGAGGGACAAGCATCTGGTGATGAGGTAAAGTGCATCATGAGCATCGATGTCTTCAATCCTCTCTTTCATCCTCTTCAGGTCAGTGATCTTCTTACCAAGGACCCCGTCGATGGCATTCCTTCCAAGAGGAGCACCTAGGAGTGTGCTGTCCTCAGGGTTGGTTGTATGAATGTCAGGCAAAACAACCTCTATTTGCTCTATTATGTGCTGGTTGGTGGAGGTTATTTCGCACTTGGAAGGGTTCAGGGTGAGGCCTAGGCCTCCTTGCTCCTGAATTATTCTTATGTCGTCCAAGAGTGAGGCTGGGGAGCCGGCTAGAGTACCATCATCCAAAAACCAAATGTTGAGCTCACTGTACAGGTTATCGGTGACTTCCTTGATAACTAGGCAGAAAAGAAAGGGAACAAGGGGGTCACCCTGTTGGACACCTTCTTGTGATTCAATTTCATGTTCCCCAATATATATATGTCGTACCTAGTAGCCAGAACGAACTTCTCAGCCTACTATGCAAGGCCCGATTTGCCTAATAAGCCAAGTTATCATGAATTAATTGTTTTTCGACTACCTAACCTACCTAACCTAACCTAACCTAACCTAACTTTTTCGGCTACCTAACCTAACCTAACATATTAAGATAGGTTAGGTAGGGTTGGTTAGGTTCGGTCATATATCTACGTTAATTTTAACTCCAATAAAAAAAAATTGACCTCATACATAATGAAATGGGTATCTTTATCATTTCATAAGAAAAAAATAGAGAAAATATATTAATTCATGAAAACTTGGCTTATTAGGCAAATCGGGCCTTGCATAGTAGGCTGAGAAGTGCGTTCTGGCTACTAGGTACGACATATATATATATATATATATATATATATATATATATATATATATATATATATAAATAAAACGCTGAACTGTAATGCCAATCCTGACCTTAAAAGCTTCATTGAAGGTTGTAACAGAACCCATGAGCACCACACCAGAAACCAATACAGTTTTGATATTCCAAGAGTACGACTTAATCAAACTAGAAATGCTCTACAAATCAAGGAACCCAGAATGTGGAGTGACCTTCCCAATCATGTTAATTAAAGACTGTACCTCTCTCAGCCAGTTTAAGATAAAAACTAAGCACTACCTAATTAACTCCCTGTAACCTACCTTTCCCCTATAATGTCAACCCATGTCTGTTATTGTTTTAAACAATGCTGTTTGTCGACCATACTGTATTTTTGCTGTTTTTCTGCCATGTCCCCCCCTTTTTTTATTTTTTTATTTTCTCAACACATTTTATACTTTAATCTCAATTAGTATTAAGTTTTAGTCTTAGTGTTTTTCCTGCCCGAAACGCTTTGCGTAATAGTGGCTTTAAGCATTGTATGTACTAGCCCTATCTATAAATTCATCAATATTTGTATCACCCCTTGTATGTATGTACTTTACCTAAATAAACATTTGAATTTGAATTTGAATATTAAATATATCCTCAAAGCCTAAGGCCATTCTGTCCTCCAGGTGGACACGTTTACTCGACCCCCTCGTGGTCATCGCCGTCAGCCCCTTCGAGTTGTAAAAATCACCTTTGATAATAGGACCCTTTCGCCCTCTATCATTCTTGCTAGTGCCAGATGCTACGTTCAGGAGTACATTCCCTCTCCTAGACTATGCTGAAAGTTCAGGCATGGTGCTGTAACAAACTAGGCTGGTTGTAAGAATTATCCAGAGTGGTTTATCGACAAAAGAGAATGGGAAGCTGAGCCGCGTGGTGACCTGGGACCTGACCCCAGGGGAATTCGCGGTGAAAATAACATCGACGCTTTGTTCATAGCTTCGTATAATGAACCATCCTATAGTATTCAGTAACTTAGAGAAATTAGCCTTTATTCATTTTGTATTAAAATTGTATTGTATAATAGTACTGGGTACAATATCAAGAGTATTCTAATTATTGAGTAAGTCACCATCAGTGACGTCACGAATCAGATCTAAGTTGTAAGGCGGAGTGACCAGCGGTTATAGGTAATCAGGGTTGACATGTCTACTATTTCTCAAAGTTCAATTAACCATTTTGGGGATCAGGAACAGCTCTGCCGTTAGATGTTTGTGTAATTTAATTTCAGTAAAATAATTCAACCAGTCTGGATCAATTCAGTACAAACAGAGGTTAATTGTTATAACTTAAACCTTGCTAAGTAACTGGGTAAGCTAGGCGGAACAATACAATGCTCTAGTCTGGGCTAGACCAGACAAGGACAGATCAGTGTGGACACAAGATCAACTGGGAGAGGTCAACCATCTTACCTCTCCCCAAGACCAGCCCAACATCTTTAGCTGGTAAAACATAGAGGTATAGTTGTTATTGTTATGTATAGGAATAGTCAACTCATTGCATTCAGGTCAAGTAGGGAGTGTTAAAGTGACAGGGAGTGAACATATTTAGATTTTGTTTTAGTTTTTCTTTTAATAAATTAATTAGTTAATAATTTGCATTTTTATTGTTTCCATTTGGTTATGTGTATACTTGTCCTGGTCACGTGGTCCACACGAGGCAGAGTTGTATTGGGCGCCGATTCTAACATCGAATCGAAATTCATCATTCCCGTCTAATTTATTCCACACTCAAGGTCATCGGTTATAGTGGGGATCAAGCCCCAAGGTTGATTAATTAGCGTGATCGATCCAGACCTCGATCATTGCTCGGTGTTACTGGTCTGGTGGTGGCGGCGGAGGCGACTCTAGGGTTTTGCTCGAAGCCTAGGTCACGTCATACTGGTTGTAGAATCCTAAGTCGGTCAATCGTCTTAGGACCACGTGGCGTGGAGTTGGCTTTGGTAAAAGTTTTGGAGTCCCTTGTAGAGAAGAAAAAGTAAGAATATGGGTAGAGGGGGAGTAGAAAGGAAAGATTAAATAGAGAGAAACCTAACCCCGTGTTACAATGGTGCACAGCGGTGGTTTCAACAATTTTGTTTGAAATTGTTGAAAGGCTCACGCGTCTAGCCATTCGAACACGTGCGTGGATGCTAAGGAGACAGCCGCGGGCCAGGATTAGCAGTGCGCCTCACAACAGTGCGTTTGAGTGGGGATTGGCGAATCTTGGGTTCATGCAGGCTGACATGATTAAGGTTTAGTTAGTAAGATTAGGCTGTTAAGATTTATTGAAAAGGAGACCGCATCGATTTTTTTTTTCGATTACTCAATATGAACAATTGATACAAACAACAAAGTTGGCTCTGAACATCTGTGTAAAGAATATCTGGACACGTTTGTTTAAATGTTGAAAAACAGATTTAGAATCAATACTTTATAAATGTTGAAAAACAGATTTAAAATAATTCTGGTATAATATATGAAAATTTTACTTTATAAATTGGTCAGTAATCAAAATCGAAGCCCCTGTGTAATTGTCTCAGCCCAGAACAAACGGTTATGGAAAATTATGTTGTGCTATTTTTTGCAGAATGTTTGAACACAGGAGAGGCGGACCAATATAAACATTGACACTTCTAGTGAGTGAGAACACTTGGCTGTACAGTCAGCTGAAACCTGTGATATAGTATAGGAATTTTTGTTTATATTTTTAGATACATGTAATAAACATTAGGTGTGTTCCTTAGCATGTCAAGGTTGACATTGATTGGGGAGTGGGTAGTACACGGATGTGAACTTGATAGTTCCGCAGTACGCTCCCGGATGACTGAAAGTTCAGTCTGAAGATATAACTTTAATGTTTATGTTTGAGCACGGTGTGGCCGGCTCTAGAGGACACATGAACTTGGCTGGTGAAGAGCCAAGAGAGTTTAATAGCTAGTCTTTGATGGTAGAGTAGGGACATGTTATTTAGCTATGTCAGTAAGGATAGGATGTATGTTTCCTGATGTTAGAGGATTGCTGTCAGTTGACAGCTGAGAAATTTATGAAATGTGAACATATTTATTATGATGTTGGACTCTATTATTTGTCAAATTTTATTAGTTAGGTTAGCTTTTGTTTGTGGCATGAGTTGAATTGTGGGTTTGGATACTAAACCTCGTGATTTTTTAACAAATTAACAAGGTTTACTAAGTGCTTGTGCGGGGGGGGGGGGGGGGGGGTGGGGGGGTTGTAACAAACTAGGCTGGTTGTAAGAATTATCCAGAGTGGTTTATCGACAAAAGAGAATGGGAAGCTGAGCCGCGTGGTGACCTGGGACCTGACCCCAGGGGAATTTGCGGTGAAAATAACAACGACACTTTGTTCATAGCTTCGTATAATGAACCATCCTATAGTATTCAGTAACTTAGAGAAATTAGCCTTTATTCATTTTGTATTAAAATTGTATTGTATAATAGTACTGGGTACAATATCAAGAGTATTCTAATTATTGAGTAAGTCACCATCAGTGACGTCACGAATCAGATCTAAGTTGTAAGGCGGAGTAACCGGCGGTTATAGGTCATCAGGGTTGACATGTCTACTATTTCTCAAAGTTCAATTAACCATTTTGGGGATCGGGAACAGCTCTGCCGTTAGATGTTTGTGTAATTTAATTTCAGTAAAATAATTCAACCAGTCTGGATCAATTAAGTAAAACAGAGGTTAATTGTTATAACTTAAACCTTGCTAAGTAACTGGGTAAGCGATGCGGAACAATACAATGCTCTAGTCTGGCTAGACCAGACGAGGACAGATCAGTGTGGACACAAGATCAACTGGGAGAGGTCAACCATCTTACCTCTCCCCAAGACCAGCCCAACATCTTTAGCTGGTAAAACATAGAGGTATAGTTGCTATTGTTATGTATAGGAATAGTCAACTCATTGCATTCAGGTCAAGTAGGGAGTGTTAAAGTGACAGGGAGTGAACATATTTAGATTTTGTTTTAGTTTTCTTTTAATAAATTAATTAGTTAATAATATGCATTTTTATTGTTTCCATTTGGTTATGTGTATACTTGTCCTGGTCACGTGGTCCACACGAGGCAGAGTTGAATTGGGCGCCGATTCTAACATCGAATCGGAATTCATCATTCCCGTCTAATTTATTCCACACTCAAGGTCATCGGTTATAGTGGGGATCAAGCCCCAAGGTTGATTAATTAGCGTGATCGATCCAGACCTCGATCATTGCTCAGTGTTACTGGTCTGGTGGTGGCGGCGGAGGCGACTCTAGGGTTTTGCTCGAAGCCTAGGTCACGTCATACTGGTTGTAGAATCCTAAGTCGGTCAATCGTCTTAGGACCACGTGGCGTGGAGTTGGCTTTGGTAAAGTTTTGGAGTCCCTTGTAGAGAAGAAAAAGTAAGAATATGGGTAGAGGGGGAGTAGAAAGGAAAGATTAAGTAGAGAGAAACCTAACCCGTGTTACAATGGTGCACAGCGGTGGTTTCAACAATTTTGTTTGAAATTGTTGAAAGGCTCACGCGTCTAGCCATTCGAACACGTGCGTGGATGCTAAGGAGACAGCCGCGGGCCAGGATTAGCAGTGCGCCTCACAACAGTGCGTTTGAGTGGGGATTGGCGAATCTTGGGTTCATGCGGGCTGATATGATTAAGGTTTAGTTAGTAAGATTAGGCTGTTAAGATTTATTAAAAAGGAGACCGCATCGATTTTTTTTTTCGATTACTCAATATGAACAATTGATACAAACAACAAAGTTGGCTCTGAACATCTGTGTAAAGAATATCTGGACACGTTTGTTTAAATGTTGAAAAACAGATTTAGAATCAATACTTTATAAATGTTGAAAAACAGATTTAAAATAATTCTGGTATAATATATGAAAATTTTACTTTATAAATTGGTCAGTAATCAAAATCGAAGCCCCTGTGTAATTGTCTCAGCCCAGAACAAACGGTTATGGAAAATTATGTTGTGCTATTTTTGCAGAATGTTTGAACACAGGAGAGGCGGACCAATATAAACATTGACACTTCTAGTGAGTGAGAACACTTGGCTGTACAGTCAGCTGAAACCTGTGATATAGTATAGGAATTTTTGTTTATATTTTTAGATACATGTAATAAACATTTGGTGTGTTCCTTAGCATGTCAAGGTTGACATTGAGTGGGGAGTGGGTAGTACACGGATGTGAACCTGATAGTTCTGTAGTACGCTCCCGGATGACTGAAAGTTCAGTCTGAAGATATAACTTAAATGTTTATGTTTGAGCACGGTGTGGCCGGCTCTAGAGGACACATGAACTTGGCTAGTGAAGAGCCAAGAGAGTTTAATAGCTAGTCTTTGATGATAGAGTAGGGACATGTTATCTAGCTATATCAGTAAGGATAGGATGTATGTTTCCTGATGTTGGAGGATTGCTGTCAGTTGACAGCTGAGAAATTTATGAAATGTGAACATATTTATTATGATGTTGGACTCTATTATTTGTCAAATTTTATTAGTTAGGTTAGCTTTTGTTTGTGGCATGAGTTGAATTGTGGGTTTGGATACTAAACCTCATGATTTTTTAACAAATTAACAAGGTTTACTAAGTGCTTGTGCGGGGGGGGGGGGGGGGGGGGGGTTTGTAACAAACTAGGCCGGTTGTAAGAATTATCCAGAGTGGTTTATCGACAAAAGAGAATGGGAAGCTGAGCCGCGTGGTGACCTGGGACCTGACCCCAGGGGAATTCGCGGTGAAAATAACAACGACACTTTGTTCATAGCTTCGTATAATGAACCATCCTATAGTATTCAGTAACTTAGAGAAATTAGCCTTTATTCATTTTGTATTAAAATTGTATTGTATAATAGTACTGGGTACAATATCAAGAGTATTCTAATTATTGAGTAAGTCACCATCAGTGACGTCACGAATCAGATCTAAGTTGTAAGGCAGAGTGACCGGCTGTCATAGGTCATCAGGGTTGACATGTCTACTATTTCTCAAAGTTCAATTAACAATTTTGGGGATCGGGAACAGCTCTGCCGTTAGATGTTTGTGTAATTTAATTTCAGTAAAATAATTCAACCAGTCTGGATCAATTAAGTACAACAGAGGTTAATTGTTATAACTTAAACCTTGCTAAGTAACTGGGTAAGCGATGCGGAACAATACAATGCTCTAGTCTGGGCTAGACCAGACGAGGACAGATCAGTGTGAACACAAGATCAACTGGGAGAGGTCAACCATCTTACCTCTCCCCAAGACCAGCCCAACATCTTTAGCTGGTAAAACATAGAGGTATAGTTGCTATTGTTATGTATAGGAATAGTCAACTCATTGCATTCAGGTCAAGTAGGGAGTGTTAAAGTGACAGGGAGTGAACATATTTAGATTTTGTTTTAGTTTTCTTTTAATAAATTAATTAGTTAATAATATGCATTTTTATTGTTTCCATTTGGTTATGTGTATACTTGTCCTGGTCACGTGGTCCACACGAGGCAGAGTTGAATTGGGCGCCGATTCTAACATCGAATCGGAATTCATCATTCCCGTCTAATTTATTCCACACTCAAGGTCATCGGTTATAGTGGGGATCAAGCCCAAGGTTGATTAATTAGCGTGATCGATCCAGACCTCGATCATTGCTCGGTGTTACTGGTCTGGTGGTGGCGGCGGAGGCGACTCTAGGGTTTTGCTCGAAGCCTAGGTCACGTCATACTGGTTGTAGAATCCTAAGTCGGTCAATCGTCTTAGGACCACGTGGCGTGGAGTTGGCTTTGGTAAAAGTTTTGGAGTCCCTTGTAGAGAAGAAAAAGTAAGAATACGGGTAGAGGGGGAGTAGAAAGGAAAGATTAAGTAGAGAGAAACCTAACCCGTGTTACAGTGCTCTCAAATGCACAAGTACTGTGTATCTATGCCCCTTGTGTAGGGATGATGATCACACTAAGTCAGAGTGCTCTTTCCCTCAGGCTCGCTACCTCAATTGCGGTGAACCTTCTCCCGCGCGTATGTTCACTACAATCTTAAGGAATTCGTCCTCCACTTGAAACACTGGGATCGTCTGTCTTTTAATGAAGCGAGCCACCAAGTTCGCTGTCTCACCCCTTTCACTGGCGCATCTTATGCTCCTCGCGTGTTGCGTTCTACCTTTCCTCGTCCTTCCCACCTTACTCAGTCTCAACCGTTTCCAGGCCTTAGACACGGACACGCCCACCTCCTCCTGCCCTGTTCCTTTACGTTCTGTCCTGAAGGGGCCCCCCCTCCTGGTTCTCCATCTGGAGTTTCCCCCCTTTCTACCCAGTCTGCCATGTCTCCTGTGTCTTCTTTCCCGATCCTTCTTCCCATCCCTCCCCCCAGTTTCTTGGCCCTCCACACCGCCTGTCTGTCCAGGCTGATATCCATCATCCTCCCTGTAATCTCCATGTTGTTCACTCCCATTCATCTTCTCCTGTTAAGACAATTGAGTCTGTCACCCAGTACGTTGTTGCTGGAACACCTGTCTCTTCGAGTCAGAAACATAAGCCTGGCTCCTCTCTTTTGTCCTCCCCGGCGGGTAAGAAGGCAACACTTTCTTCCTGCCCCCCCCCCACCCCTGACTCTCTCACTCCATCCCTCCCATTTCGGTGGTCGTGCCCCCTGTCCCAGCCATGGAGGTTACTTTAGCCCCTGATCCCCTCCCCTGTTTCTGCCCCACCCCCTCCTCCTGCTGTCCCAGACCACCCCTCTCAGTTGTCTTCTCCTCCTCCGGAATCTACCCGTCCGCCTCTGGTCTGTCCTCCCACTCCCTTCACTCCATCCTTACTTAGTTTATAAATGCCCCCTTAACCCTGACTTTGCTGACTCTGATCTTGATCCTGAGCTTATTTAATATATTGTGTTCTTCTTTACCTTTGTTTCTTCATTATTCTCTGTTGCTGTCCTTTCTCTTTTTGCCGATGTCTATTCTTCAATGGATTTTATGGATCCATTGTTTATGTATTCGTGGATTTTATGCCATTCCATGAACTCCAACTCATATTACACAGTTTTCACCCCTTTTTGTATGTCTCCAGGAGCCGATGCTTGGTGCTTGTCCTGGTCACTTTCGTGGTTATTCCTTTTTCTCTCCCCTCCCCTGTGGGAACCGACCTGTGTGATTTATATTTACTATGAATTATATAGAATTTATATTTACATTAATTTGTATACTTCGATAGCAATTTGTATGATGATAAGTGGACTGTATTTCTGCAATAATCTCACAAATCGATCCTCTACACATTAGGGGGGGTTTTATATTGAATTTATATATATGCAGCCAATCAAACTACAGTATTAACTACACATTAGTGTACATTGAAGAGGTTCCTTATCTTATTGTACAGCAGGCCTTAGTCCACCAGGTATAACCAGGATGTAGACACCAAATTATCTTCTTTGAGGTAGCTTCCATCACCCAGTAACTGGTACACAAAACATGCTTCCTCGTCTTGACCTGTCAAAAGGGCGCTAGCTATGAAGCCAGAATCCTAATATATGACAGCTATATCAGAGAAAACACTGTACATGGAACCATAAAGACCTAGGCTTAATTACCTTGTTTGAGTCGATCATTCGTGTTCTAACCGGTACGCCCTATCTACTGACATTAATGGCCAAAAATGATTAGATAAACGGGTTTCGGAAAGACACTTCCCTTGAGATTGATGACAGCGTGTTGATGATGGCAGATCACTACTCTGATCTTCCATAACACTTCGTCCAAGAGAATTTATAGGAGCCGAATTTGCTCCACGACTCTGTGGTCTTAACAATAACAATGGCTGACCACTCCCTCCTCACTGACGCTACTGGCCTACATTGTCCAGATGACAGTAAGTGATAGAAGGGTCACATTTACTCTATTTTAATTCTGATAATTAAGTTAATTTATATGAGATGTTTTTATGATGGTAAAGTCCAAAGACTAATGTATTTAAGAATAATTCCCACCATAATAGGTGGTGAATTTATAATAGTATGTGGTAATGATATCCCGTTTTCTATAGACGGAAATTCCACTACAAGTTACATTTTCTATGGGTTAACTTGTTTATACAATGCAGCAATATTATCTGCCTGTATGATATTATTAAATGGTGTCGGATTTCCCGACATAATTCCCCGGGGGCTGCTCACGGGTCGAAGTCCTATTTAGAACAGACGAACACCGATACTCCTTCTTCGAATTATTAGATTAATTTGATGTTAGTAGTTAGTAATCACACATTTGTGCGTCTGTTCGTACAGGACGGATGTCCCGTTATAGAGTTGTAGGGGTTAGAAGTCTAAAGGATTTCATTTCCCTGTTAACTCTTGAAAGGCTAAAATTCAAGCCTAATTACATATTATTTAACCCAGAAGACTGGATGTGATCAAGTACTACAATCAAGTATGATTCAGGGACTGCAGTGAGATCAGTGACATTAGATATAACTTGAAGTTTGTTCAGGTAACTGGTCACTGATATATAAACACTGAGGCCCATGGAATACATCTTGATTAAATAATAAATGTATCAAATCAGTCATCAGATTTATTGGGGTTTAATTTAGTTAATTGATTCAGAAGATTGAATAGCTCATCATTAAAGTAAAGTATGGTTCTGAGACTGCAGTGGGTTCAGTGACATTGGTCGCAGTGACTTGTAGCTGTTTAGGCTACTGTTCACTGATTTGCCACTGAGGCCTCATGAACTCATCTTCAGCTTTAAATGATGATACTAACATCAACCTTTGTTGGTATAGTCAGCTGTAATCTCCTTAGTATAATGCTACTGGAGAAATATAATCAGCTGACAATTTAGATTTCTATTGGTATTGTTTATCTGCAGCCATAGGTCTCCTCAGGCTTAATACTGGGCCTGAGAGTAATTTACCTCCTGCAGAATTTAACATGGTTATGCCCTGATATTTAGTAGGGCTACCGATGAATCGATGGCAATAGTCTGTCCCAACAAGGAGACCGAAGCCGGTGAGGTGATCAGACTTAATATTATCTGCCAATTTTATTCCTCTATTTCTCAGGAATTTGGCTGTTGCTCTCAGACCTTGAACTTGTAGGTCTACTGGTATTTTGTCCACCACAATGGCTTGTACTCTACAGACGTACCTGCCTAAACGTACTGATGGTTGTACCACCTGGTAGACTTGAGGTCCTGCATCTGTTACAAACCCTGAGATATTGAATGACATCTGGGCTACAGGCCTTAATTGTAGTTCATCTGCCAACTTTCTAGTGACATATGTTCTCTGGGACCCTTGGTCAAACAACCCACGGGTATGGAACTTGGCCCTCTTATTCAGGATGGTAATTTGGGCAGTAGGCAAAGTCGTATTACCTTTAGACTTTGCCGATTGGACACTCTTCGTTTGTTGCACCTTGCAGTACTGTACTGTGGTGGAATGCTATCTTCCACCTTGGGTCTTGAATACGTTAATTTCGTATGTTTGCACAGTGCTGCATGGTGCCTACCTCTTCTACACCTGTTGCAGGTGTTGAATTGGGTATCACAATAGTCTATGTTGTGTGACTTGAGACACCTTGAACATCTCCCTAATTCCTGGAGTCACTTAATACGAGTGTCTCTGTCTGGATAATTAGCACAACAGTATGTTGAATGTTTCTTTTTGCAGAACATACATGTCCCCCAGCCTACTGCACGTTTGGAAGATACCGGTTTGGGTGAACTAGTAACAGTAGGCTTGGAGGATGCTGCTGCATTGTCAGATTTTCTGCAACTTGATGTTAGAGTAATTGGTTGTTGTTTATTTGGGGAAGTTGTTTTACCCTTTAATTGACTCTTATTTTCTATTACTGAAGGCTTGCATGAGGCTTTAACTTCCTCATTTGCTCGTCGTTTGCTTATGATGAAATGCAAACCTTCAATGATGTCCTGTACTGTCAGGATGGTGTTATGTTGATGTGCATATAATTCATCTAGTATATTGCTGGACAATTTCCGTTGAAGGACTACTTTGGTCATCCATTCACTAGTAGTTATATCAACCTTAAGACTGAATGTTCTTAGTAGTGACTCAAACTCCATGCTGAAGGATTGTAATGAGTTAGCAGTCTGATCAGGTTGAGGTAAATCCAGCAATTGTAGTACTAGATGTATGACAGTTTTCTCATTGCCAGCATTATTCCTAGGAGGCTGGACTGGGAAATTAGTGCTGTCGCTATTTTCATTTACATTTTCTACTACTGGTTCAGCTTCACCTCTAGCTTGGAGGCATGTTAACTTAGTAGCCTCAGGTATTGGGTTTTCAGAAACCACAGAGACTGTGGATAAATTGTCTGAGAACTGCTTAATTTCTGGTGGTATAATATTGGGTGAAGCTTAGTATCCTTGTTGATTAAAGGATCTAATCTGGCTTTACATTTATTCTCAAAAAGATCCAGATCATCCATAACATTATCTACTTTATTTGATGTACTGGCTAATTGTTCTGATTCAATTATCCTGTGTAAGTGCTCCAACCTGGCTTGAGTTTCTTCTTCATATTGTGCTAGGTCAGACAGGAATGGTTCCACATCTTCAACTACTACGTCGTCGTGGTGACCTGATTTTGGTAAGATTTCCTATTTGCTTTCAATATATGCAATTGGGTTTGAATCTGTAATAGTGGTATTTTCAACCGACGATAATTAATTACAGGCTCATATAACAACTGTTCATATTGGTCGAGATCTCTTGTCAGTTGACGTTTACTTGCTACTAAAGCACGCTTTGCTTTCTGTGGATTAGTCATGGTGACTTCTTAATTGGGCACCACTGGCTCATAAATTGTGAGCAAGTACTAATGGTAGCCTAGAGTAAAATTTCTGCACTCGCTAGGCTGTAATCCTACCTCTACTAGAGGTTAGCACTTAAAATTAATACACATTATATATATACAATCATACACACTAATGATTTGAGTGATAAACCAGTGTCATGGAAATACCTTTAGGTTAGCTCTTCTATATCACCCTAGGATGGTATAGACACTAATTAATCACTCAAAGGTGTAATGATCATAAGTAAATTATTATATATACACAACTCAACTCGAGTTGATAAAATTTACACCCAAAATAGGGTCTGCACCATTCATTAATGGTGCTAGTTTGTTCAATATAGTACAACTAGACTATGGTAATAATGGGACTAGGATGAACAATAATAGTTCAACTAGTCAATGGTAATATCCTACCCTGTTGTGGGTTGGCAATTGGTAAATATTATAATGAGAACACTAGTGCAGTATATATTAAATAATTCTCTATTTTGGAGAAATAATATACACAATTATTGATAATAGCCTCTATGAAACTTCTAATATTATCTAGAAGTATTAAATATTATTAGTGACCTCGCGAAATAAACTCCACAAAATTCGTGGATAATCTCTCGCGAAATTTAACACCACGAAATCCGTGAACAATCTCGCGAAGACACAGCCACTAATTTGGCTGGCTTCAATATTAGCGCTGTCATCTCACAGAATAACACTCCACCAAATTTGTGGGTGACCATATGAAACCGCTGACAAAGGCTTAACTGGGCTGAGGGAGGCTCCTGAGCTCCCTCGAGGCTACGCTGCCGTCTTTGACTGCTGGCTTTGTATAAATCACACTGCACTAGTATATTTAATGAATCCACTGGTTAACTGGTTCATCCGGTACTAAGATGACCAAATAATGTGTCATCCGACTCGAAGATGACCAATAATGTGGGTTCATAGGACCAATAATCCGTCATCCGGTTCGAAGATGACCAAATAATGTGGGAACCGACCTGTGAGATTTATATTTATTTAATTTATATGAATTTATATAGAATTTATATTTACGTTAATTTGTATATTTCGATAGCAATTTGTATGATGTTAAGTGGACTGTATTTCTGCAATAATCTCACAAATCGATCCTCTACACATTAGGGGGGATTTATATTAAATTTATATATATGCAGCCAATCAAACTACAGTATTAACTACACATATTGTTAAACATTGAAGAGGTTCCTTATCTTATTGTACAGCAGGCCTTAGTCCACCAGATATAACCAGGATGTAGACACCAAATTATCCTATTTTGAGGCAGTTTCCAACATCCAGTAACTGATGCACAAAGTCTTGCCTCCTCGTCTTGACCTGTCAAAAGGGCGCTAGCTGTAAAGCCAGAATCCTAATATATGACAGCTATATCAGAGAAAACACTGTACAAGGAACCATAAAGACCTAGGCTTAATTACCTTGTTTGAGTCGACCATTTGTGATCTAAACAGCTCACCCAATATCTACTGACATTAATGGCCATAAATGAAAGATAAACGGGTTTCGGAAAGGCACTTCCCTTGAGATTGATGACAGCGTGTTGATGATGGCAGATCACTACTCTGATCTTCCATAACACTTCGTCCAAGAGAATTTATAGGAGCCGTAATTCGCTCCACGACTCTGTGGTCTTGAAATAACAATGGCTGACCACTCCCTCCTCACTGACGCTACTGGCCTACATTGTCCAGATGACAGTAAGTGATAGAAGGGTCACATTTACTCTATTTTAATTCTGATAATTAAGTTAATTTATATGAGATGTTTTTATGATGGTAAAGTCCAAATTAAGACTAATGTATTTAAGAATAATTCCCACCATAATAGGTGGTGAATTTATAATAGTATGTGGTAATGATATCCCGTTTTCTATAGACAGAAATTCCACTACAAGTTACATTTTCTATGGGTTAACTTGTTTATACAACACAGCAATATTATCTGCCTGTATGATATTATTAAATGGTGTTGGATTTTCCGACACCCCCCCAGCTTTTTCTGGGGCTCATAACTCTACTGCTCTCTCGATTCGTACTAATATTCCCTCTGTCCCCCTACATTTTCCATCGCCTATCCAATGTTCTGCTGCCCATGTCTTTGTCAGAGTAAATGGTATGCGGTTTGTTCCATTTATCTTCCCCCCAAATGTCCCACTTTCTCTTCCTGATCTTAAGGACCTACTGGACTCCTTGCTGGAGCCTGTGCTCCTGTTGGGTGATTTCAACTGTTGACATACCTGTTGGGTATCTGGGCTTTACTCACATATTGAATTATTTAATAATGATAATTAACATAAATCGAAGGACCGCCCACTTTTGAGAAAAGAGGGAAAACAAATAAAGGTGAATATGAATTTAACACTATAGAACCAGTGCCTGTGTATGGTAATTGATTTAACAATCACTTAAAGACAATGAATAGACTGTACTATTAATTGATTAAAGTTAAAGCCTCAAATATCAACATATTATTTATTTCTAGATGTTCATATATATCTAGGAACCAGTGTGGTTCGTCACTAGTTCATTAAAAGGTCAGTAACATGGCAAAAACTGAACTAGAATGTAGATTCAAGATATGACATATTAAATAATTAATATTGAAAGAT
>NW_025566471.1:0-15526 GCF_020424385.1 Procambarus clarkii | reverse complement strand
GGTTCCTGTAGGGGGCGTTAATGGTTTGTCTAACCGCAAAATGACCCAGAGCAGTCTCACGACAACGAGGGAAAGCTCCACTCACCCTTCCCGCCATCCCTCCGTCCCCTATCCCTCCCCCACCCCAAACAACAACATAACAGACTATGTTGGCACTCCTCTAATCTACACTCTATCTCTACTTACTCACGATCATCAAAATTATTATCCTCACACAGGATTAAGTCTATGCAAAACACACATACATATTCATTTACTCCTTCCTCTTATCCTTCTATTTTCTTACTCTATCACACACTCTCCTACATCCCAAACAACTTGGCTTCCCACTTTCCTGACCAGAACACACAGAAAAAGCTCCCCAAAAACCCCGAGGACTAGAACCGCGCGCTCCAATTACCTCCTATTATCGTCACACAGGATTAAGTCTATGACAAACACACACATACATATTCATTTACTCCTTCCTCATATTCCACTCTTATCCTTGTATTTCTTACCTGGAAATTCACCCCAAACCCTTTGTGACTAGAGCGACGCGCTGTGACTAGAGCGACGCGGTACACCTGCTCACCCACCTCTCAAGACCGCGTCCGACATGCTCCAAAATTTCCGGGAAAAATCCCCCCAAAAACCCCATGTGACTAGAGCGACGCGCGGTGACTAGAGCGACGCGGCACACCTGCCCAGATGGCACTCATGAGTGCCACCTGGGCAGGTGGCGCGCGTCGCTCTAGTCACATATTACACTACTCACGCCTCAAACCATAACCCAAAACTAGTCTGGTTCTACCCTCGTCCTCACAAATACAACACACACCTTCCCAATCAACTCAAACAACATAGTATAACAATACAATTTACAATCATATTTCCACAAACTATTCCTTGACTGAAAGGAAAAAAAAAGAGTGCGTTTACATTCCATGTTTTTGTAATTACATTTTGTGACGTGAAATCCGATTCTCTGAGCGCTCGAATGGCTACTAGAATTCAACACGAGCAAATGTAAAGTTATGGAAATGGGACTAGGAGATAGGAGACCAAAGGGACAGTACACAATGAAGGGGAACAGCCTACCTGTAACGACGCGTGAAAGAGACCTGGGGTGGACGTAACACCAAACCTGTCTCCTGAGCCCACATAAATAGAATAACGTCTGCGGCATATGCGACACTGGCTAACATCAGAACAGCGTTCAGGAACCTGTGTAAGGAATCATTCAGAATCTTGTACACCACATATGTAAGACCAATCCTGGAGTATGCGGCCCCAGCATGGAGCCCGTACCTTGTCAAGCACAAGACGAAGCTGGAAAAGGTCCAAAGGTATGCCACTAGACTAGTCCCAGAACTAAGAGGCATGAGTTACGAGGAAAGGCTGCGGGAAATGCACCTTACGACACTGGAAGACAGAAGAGTAAGGGGGGACATGATCACAACCTACAAAATCCTCAGAGGAATCGACCGGGTAAACAAGGATAAACTATTCAACACTGGTGGGACGCGAACAAGAGGACACAGGTGGAAACTGAGTACTCACATGAGCACAGAGACGTTAGAAGGAACTTTTTTAGTGTCAGAGTAGTTAACGGATGGAATGCATTAGGCAGTGATGTGGTGGAGGCTGACTCCATACACAGTTTTAAATGTAGATATGATAGAGCCCAGTAGGCTCAGGAATCTGTACACCAGTTGATTGACAGTTGAGCGGGACCAAAGAGCCAAAGCTCAACCCCCACAAGCACATATAGATGAGTACATATAGGTGAGTACACACACACACACACACACACACACACACACACACACACACACACACACACACACACACACACATACACACACGTTAGAAGGAACTTTTTCGGTGTCAGAGTAGTTAACGGATGGAATGCATTAGGCAGTGATGTGGTGGAGGCTGACTCCATACACAGTTTCAGATATAGATATGATACAGCCCAGTAGGCTTTGGAACCTGCACACCTGTTGATTGACAGTTGAGAAGCGGGCCCAAAGAGCCGAAGCTCAACCCCCGCAAGCACAACTACGTGAGCACACTCACACACTCTTATAAAATACTCAGGGGGGAATTGATAGAGTGGAAATAGAAGAAATGTTCACACTGAATACTAACAACATGGGAGGAAGAGATGTTAGGAAGAATTCCTTTAGAGTAGTGACAAAATAGAATGAATTAAAGGAGCAGGTTTTGGAAGCCAAATCTGTTCATAAATTCAAAAGTGGATATGATAGGGCAATAGGACAGGAGCCATTGCTTTAGACAACGGACGATTACAAAGGCGGGGTCCAAGAGCTTATGCTTGATCCTGCAAATTAGAAAACATTCCTCTTTGTAGACACAGACTTCCCGTTTTCTTTGTCCATGCATGCGGTCAGCTTCCAGGTTTGGACACCAGGGGGGACGATCCTCATCAGAGTGTTTTTTATATATCAATTAAAAACTTTCGCGCCAAATTAGACTATAAATGAAAGTTTATGCTAAAAGTTTTCATACTTTGTTTTCTGTGATGTGCGCATGTTAAACTAGTTTTAGTGGTTGGAAAAACAAGGTTTATGACGGTAATTGTGCCTTGTCAGCTTCCCTGCCCCCCCCCCCCACACACACAGGAATGGAAACAGCTTTGGGAGTGTAGACCTCAGGGCCCAGGTTCGATTGCTGGTCGTGGCAGAAACAAATAGGCCTAGTTTCTGACACCTGAAGATAATAACAGGTTAAACGCCTCGTTAGTTGGGCCGACGTCACACTTAGGTACTTAGATTACTTCAATTGTGGCAGTTGAACGTGGTAGACATGTACACCTACCCCCATGTACACCTGGCCCCATGTACACCTACCCCTCATGTACACCTTACCCATGTACACCTGGCCCCATGTACACCTGGCCTCATGTACACCTACCCCTCATGTACACCTGGCCCCATGTACACTTGGCCCCATGTACACCTAGCCCCATGTACACCTGGCCCCCATGAAGGATGTAACCTCCAATCAACGTACACAGGTGTGACGTCGACCAAGCTGACGAGGCGTTTGACCAGTAAACAGAGAGGCGTCATGAAAATATAATTAATAATAATAATAATAATAATAATAATAATAATAATAATAATAATAATAATAATAATAATAATAATAATAATAATAATAATAATAATATCAGATATTATATTAGAAGAAGAAGAATGGAAATAATCGCATCAAAACACTATTGTGTGGGGGTCAAAATAATGCTAAAAAAAAATGGTCGCTTGGTGCGGTATCAGAGAGGCAGATAATCCAATAATAATGCAATTGACACTCGCCTCTGCGACCTGGAGTGTGTTCCAGCGGCCACACCAAATCTGATTGGGGCGATTCGCCTATTCCGAGAGTCAGCTGATTGATAGAACAGGTGGTGGAGAATCAACTTTGATCTTGCTTGATTAGCCGCCCGGGTCGATAGGAGGGGATGTACGTATATGGTAGAGGTTGTGTGCGTGTGTCTGTGGGGCGCTTGAGTGCGTGTCTGTGGGGCACTTGTGTGCGTGTGTCTGTGGGGCACTTGTGTGCTGTGTCTGTGGGGCACTTGTCGTGTGTAAGCGTTACAGCAACACCTTATCCTTAGAGTACTTCCTTGAAGCCTCAAAGAAAGCCTCAGAGAGTACTCAGAAGCCAAGGAAAGCTTCAGAGAGTACTCAGAAGCCAAGGAAAGCTTCAGAGAGTACTCAGAAGCCAAGGAAAGCTTCAGAGAGTACTCAGAAGACAAGCAAAGCCTCAGAGAGTACTCAGAAGCCAAGCAAAGCTTCAGAGAGTACTCAGAAGCCAAGGAAAGCTTCAGAGAGTACTCAGAAGCCAAGGAAAGCTTCAGAGAGTACTCAGAAGCCAAGAAAAGCTTCAGAGAGTACTCAGAAGCCAAGCAAAGCTTCAGAGAGTACTCAGAAGCCAAGGAAAGCTTCAGAGAGTACTCAGAAGCCAAGCAAAGCCTCAGAGAGTACTCAGAAGCCAAGCAAAGCTTCAGAGAGTACTCAGAAGCCAAGGAACGAACTGAAGATTATATCATTAATACCTGGAGAAAAGTTTGAGTATACCTTAAGTATAACTGGAGTGTCCCTTGAGTATACCTGGAGTGGGTTCTGACAGTTCCTTTACTCTCCAAGCCCAGGCTGGGGGCCAGGGTATGCTTGTGGGGAGCTTGATCACACAGACTGTTGCTTCCAGCGAACTGGAAAATTATGCACAAAATATATATTGGATATCAATTTAAGCGAAAGAGGAGTAAAGTGAGGTAATTATGAGGAGAGAGGTAAGGTGAAGTAATTATGAGAAGGCAAGGTGAGGTAATTATGAGGTGAAAGGTAAGGTGAGGTAATTATGAGAAGGTAAGATGAGGTAATTATGAGGAGAAAGTACTTAGCATTATGAGTTTATAAGACTTTGAAGGGATATGAGGACAAGATGCTGGGATATGAGGACAAGATGCTGGGATATGAGGACAAGATGCTGGGATATGAGGGCAAGGAGCTGGGCTGTGGGGACAAGGTGCTGGGATATGGGGACAAGGAGCTGGGATATGAGGGCCAGGAGCTGGGATATGAGGACAAGGAGCTGGGATATGAGGACAAGGAGCTGGGATATGAGGACAAGGAGCTGGGATATGAGGACAAGGAGCTGGGATATGAGGACAAGGAGCTGGAATATGAGGGCCAGGAGCTGGGATGTGGGGACAAGGAGCTGGGATATGGGGACAAGGAGCTGGGAAATTAGGACAAGGAGCTGGGATATGAGGCTAGAGTGAATGAACGGCACCCAACCACCATATGACCTTAGGGGATCGAACGCCGACCCTGCAATAATCGAAAGGGGCATAATCATTTTTTATTATAATTATTATACGAAATAATAATTTTAGCGTTGATTTTAATTCTCGCTTCCAAGCCAACTCAATTTCAGCCATTTCCAAATCTGCGATTTTTTCCCAGCGCGCTAATCTCTCATCTCTTAACATTCCAAACGATGTCTTTTTCGTCAAACTTTTTTTTCCAATAATCGATAAAAGAGAAAAAAAAAAGTCTTTGATACCCCGAGTTGGAGAGTGTTGCCACCCCGTGATCTTCATAATTACTAAATTATAGCAATTCTGCATTAGGTTACATTATATATAATTTAGATATTGATCAATTAGTGTCTAATAATCATGTCATTGAGTTCACCTACTCTTTTTTAAATTATTTGTGTATTTTTTTGTTAGATTATGGAGCAATTTTTGGGCTGGTGTTGCCATATTAGGGTCAAGGGCTGTTTTATATTCACTCTGACGTGAGTAATTATGACTCATTGATGTTCGTAAGTTGTTCTTTTTTATCATGTTTTCTGCACTTTTTTGTTGCTGTTATAAAGCTGGAGTTTTGCTTTTGTTGTCGATGTTGCTCTTGTGACGTCAAAGTTATATTTGAGAATGAATAACTCTCTGTGTGTTGAATGAGTGTTTTGCATTTTTTTTCCATATCACTTGAATAAAGATGAATGAAAGTGGTTATATTTTGTGTTTATTATCGCGTGTGTGTGTGTACTCACCCACCCTGAAGCACTCATTACTATCTGATTCACCCTAATGCACCTGTTCACCTAGCAGGAAATAGGTACCAGGGGTAGTTAGACAACGGTTGTAGGGGTTGTACCCTTAAGGGGGGGGGGGCAGTGTAGTTCCACTTTGAGGGGGGGGGAGGGGGGTTAAGTGTGGGGTGACCTCAATGCAAGCCTAAAGTATATATATACACAGGCTTCCTGTCCCACCACAAAACGAGATTGTATTATTTGTTCTACTGTAATGTCCTAACAAGTGATTAATTGATTGATTGATGAAGATTAAGCCAGCCACGAGGTGGCACGGGCATGAATAGCCCCGTAATCACCTCATTTCGTGTGTATAGAAATATGTATGTCGATAACATGTCTCCTCTGCTCCTTCCGTCCTCCAGTGGTGTGATGTGCTCTCTTTGCCAGGAGTCATCAAGCACTGAACTATCCACTAACGAAACCTGTACATCTTTCCTCAATCATGGCGGCTCAGTTTACATTAATTAAACAGTTTACGAGCCCCGAAGCACTACGAGTTTGTTTATAATAATAATAACAACCCTGGTTTAATAACCCTACTTAACACAATAACTACCACTGTTATAGTGATAACAAGTCTAATATTTCTTCTAAAACAAAAATTAAATCAAATCAATTACAAGAAAAAATAATTCAGATCGTAGTTTACATAAATGATAATAAGAACATCAAATAATAATAATAATAATGGTGAAATTTTCAAAAGACTGGAGCCAGACTTCGCTTGTAAACACAGCCTGTGGACACTGCTCGAATTATCAGCCTTTCGCTTTCAAAAAAATGACAAAAAACTAAAACAGAGACAAACAGACAAGCAGAGCATAATTTACGTTTAATGGGCACTCGCGGCGTGCCACACACACACACACACACACACACACACACAACACACACACAAAACACACAAATGAGTTATGAATTCTCTCCTCAATTATCTCCCCAAAAAACTATTAAATTTCGTGTTGGTAATTGTTGGGAGAAAGTTGTGATTGGTATCATGACACGTGGTCATGGTATATATGTGGGCAGGTACATGTTGGGCAGGTACATGATGGTATATATATGGGCAGGTACATCTTGGACAGGTACATGATGGTATATATATGGGCAGGTACATGATGGTATATGTATGTGGGCAGGTACATGTTGGGCAGGTACATGATGGTATATATATGTGGGCAGGTACATGTTGGGCAGGTACATGATGGTATATATATGTAGGCAGGTACATGATGGGCAGGTACATGATGGTATATATATGTAGGCAGGTACATGTTGGGCAGGTACATGATGGTATATATATGTGGGCAGGTACATGTTGGGCAGGTACATGATGGTATATATATGTGGGCAGGTACATGTTGGGCAGGTACATGATGGAATATATATGTGGGCAGGTACATGTTGGGCAGGTACATGATGGTATATATATGTGGGCAGGTACATGATGGTATATATATATATATGTGGGCAGGTACATGATAGTATCATGATGGTATATATATGGGCAGGTACATGTTGGACAGGTACATGATGGTATATATATGTGGGCAGGTACATGTTGGGCAGGTACATGATGGTATATATATGTGGGCAGGTACATGTTGGGCAGGTACATGATGGTATATATATGTGGGCAGGTACATGTTGGGCAGGTACATGATGGTATATATATGTGGGCAGGTACATGTTGGGCAGGTACATGATGGTATATATATGTGGGCAGGTACATGTTGGGCAGGTACATGTTGGGCAGGTACATGATGGTATATATATGTAGGCAGGTACATGATGGGCAGGTACATGATGGTATATATATGTGGGCAGGTACATGTTGGGCAGGTACATGTTGGGCAGGTACTTGATGGTATATATATGTGGGCAGGTACATGATGGTATATATATGTGGGCAGGTACATGTTGGGGCAGGTACATGATGGAATATATATGTGGGCAGGTACATGTTAGGCAGGTACATGATGGTATATATATGTGGGCAGGTACATGATGGTATATATATGTGGGCAGGTACATGTTGGGCAGGTACATGATAGTATATATATGTGGGCAGGTACATGATGGTATATATATGTGGGCAGGTACATGATGGTATATATATGCAGGTACATGATAGTATATATATGTATATATACATGTGGGCAGGTACATGATGGTATATATATGTGGGCAGGTACATGATGGTATATATATGTGGGCAGGTACATGATGGTATATATATGTGGGCAGGTACATGTTGGGCAGGTACATGATGGTATATATATGTGGGCAGGTACATGTTGGGCAGGTACATGATGGTATATATATGTGGGCAGGTACATGTTGGGCAGGTACATCATGGTATATATATGTGGGCAGGTACATGTTGGGCAGGTACATGATGGTATATATATGTGGGCAGGTACATGTTGGGCAGGTACATGATGGTATATATAATAGACAGGTACACTTACTGTGGCTTACATATGATCTTAGCCTTGTTAATAATCCGTTCCACCTCACCCTTCTCCACCACATTTCATTCCCTTTCCCTTCAGCCTAATTTCTCTTCCTCCATTTCACTCCTCATTCTTCCCCTCCCCCATCATTACCCCTTCCCTCCCCTCACCCCTCACTCCCCCTCATCCCGCCTCCAGCAACAGGTTCTTTGAGACAGAAAAATTCCTGCAAGATTTGCCGACGATTACATCAAAATTGCAATTCGTTCCACTTTTTTCCTTTCGCTTGAGGCCTGGAAAAACCATGAATACTTATGGCCTTAATTTGTGTCTTGTCTTCGTTGTGGCCACCTGGTGATGGTAGAGCTCTCTTGTTGTGTGTCTGTGTGGCCACCTGGTGATGGTAGAGCTCTCTTGTTGTGTGTCTGTGTGGCCACCTGGTGATGGTAGAGCTCTCTTGTTGTGTGTCTGTGTGGCTACCTGGTGATGGTAGAGCTCTCTTGGTGTGTGTCTGTGTGGCTACCTGGTGATGGTAGAGCTCTCTTGTTGTGTGTCTGTGTGGCCACCTGGTGATGGTACAGCTCTCTTGGTGTGTGTCTGTGTGGTAACCTGGTGATGGTAGAGCTCTCTTGGTGTGTGTCTGTGTGGCCACTTGGTGATGGTAGAGCTCTCTTGGTGTGTGTCTGTGTGGCCACCTGGTGATGGTAGAGCTCTCTTGGTGTGTGTCTGTGTGGCCACCTGGTGATAGTAGAGCTCTCTTGGTGTGTGTCTGTGTGGCCACCTGGTGATGGTAGAGCTCTCTTGTTGTGTGTCTGTGTGGCTACCTGGTGATGGTAGAGCTCTCTTGTTGTGTGTCTGTGTGGCCACCTGGTGATGGTAGAGCTCTCTTGGTGTGTGTCTGTGTGGCCACCTGGTGATGGTAGAGCTCTCTTGGTGTGTGTCTGTGTGGCCACCAGGTGATGGTAGAGCTCTCTTGTTGTGTGTCTGTGTGGCCACCTGGTGATGGTAGAGCTCTCTTGGTGTGTGTCTGTGTGGCCACCTGGTGATGGTAGAGCTCTCTTGGTGTGTGTCTGTGTGGCCACCTGGTGATGGTAGAGCTCTCTTGTTGTGTGTCTGTGTGGCCACCTGGTGATGGTAGAGCTCTCTTGGTGTGTGTCTGTGTGGCCACCTGGTGATGGTAGAGCTCTCTTGGTGTGTGTCTGTGTGGCCACCTGGTGATGGTAGAGCTCTCTTGGTGTGTGTCTGTGTGGCCACTTGGTGATGGTAGAGCTCTCTTGTTGTGTGTCTGTGTGGCTACCTGGGTGATGGTAGAGCTCTCTTGGTGTGAGTCTGTGTGGCCACCTGGTGATGGTAGAGCTCTCTTGGTGTGAGTCTGTGTGGCCACCTGGTGATGGTAGAGCTCTCTTGTTGTGTGTCTGTGTGGCCACCTGGTGATGGTAGAGCTCTCTTGTTGTGTGTCTGTGTGGCCACCTGGTGATGGTAGAGCTCTCTTGTCGTGTGTCTGTATGGCCACTTGGTGATGGTAGAGCTCTCTTGGTGTGTGTCTGTGTGGCCACCTAGTGATGGTAGAGCTCTCTTGGTGTGTGTCTGTGTGGCCACCTGGTGATGGTAGAGCTCTCTTGGTGTGTGTCTGTGTGGCCACTTGATGATCATAGAGCTCTCTTGTTGTGTGTCTGTGTGGCTTCCTGGGTGATGGTAGAGCTCTCTTGGTGTGTGTCTGTGTGGCCACTTGGTGATGGTAGAGCTCTCTTGGTGTGTATCTGTGTGGCCACCTGGTGATGGTAGAGCTCTCTTGTTGTGTGTCTGTGTGGCCACTTGGTGATGGTGGAGCTCTCTTGGTGTGTGTCTGTATGGCCACCTGGTGATGGTAGAGCTCTCTTGGTGTGTGTCTGTGTGGCCACTTGGTGATGGTAGAGCTCTCTTGGTGTGTGTCTGTTTGGCCACCTGGTGATGGTAGAGCTCTCTTGGTGTGTGTCTGTGTGGCGACCTGGGTGATGGTAGAGCTCTCTTGTTGTGTGTCTGTGTGGCCACATGGTGATGGTAGAGCTCTCTTGTTGTGTGTCTGTGTGGCCACCTGGTGATGGTAGAGCTCTCTTGGTGAGTGTCTGTGTGGCCACCTGGTGATGGTAGAGCTCTCTTGGTGTGTGTCTGTGTGGCCACCTGGTGATGGTAGAGCTCTCTTGGTGTGTGTCTGTGTGGCCACCTGGTGATGGTAGAGCTCTCTTGGTGTGTGTCTGTGTGGCCACTTGGTGATGGTAGAGCTCTCTTGGTGTGTGTCTGTGTGGCCACTTGGTGATGGTGGAGCTCTCTTGGTGTGTGTCTGTGTGGCCACTTGGTGATGGTAGAGCTCTCTTGGTGTGTGTCTGTGGGGCCACTTGGTGATGGTAGAGCTCTCTTGGTGTGTGTCTGTGTGGCCACTTGGTGATGGTAGAGCTCTCTTGGTGTGTGTCTGTGTGGCCACTTGGTGATGGTAGAGCTCTCTTGGTGTGTGTCTGTGTGGCCACCTGTTGATGGTAGAGCTCTCTTGGTGTGTGTCTGTGTGGCCACTTGGTGATGGTGGAGCTCTCTTGGTGTGTGTCTGTGTGGCCACTTGGTGATGGTAGAGCTCTCTTGGTGTGTGTCTGTGTGGCCACTTGGTGATGGTAGAGCTCTCTTGTTGTGTGTCTGTGTGGCCACCAGGTGATGGTAGAGCTCTCTTGTTGTGTGTCTGTGTGGCCACTTGGTGATGGTGGAGCTCTCTTGGTGTGTGTCTGTGTGGCCATTTGGTGATGATAGAGCTCTCTAGTTGTGTGTCTGTGTGGCCACCTGGTGATGGTAGAGCTCTCTTGGTGTGTGTCTGTGTGGCCACCTGGTGATGGTAGAGCTCTCTTGGTGTGTGTCTGTGTGGTCACTTGGTGATGGTAGAGCTCTCTTGGTGTGTGTCTGTGTGGCCACTTGGTGATGGTGGAGCTCTCTTGGTGTGTGTCTGTGTGGCCACTTGGTGATGGTAGAGCTCTCTTGGTGTGTGTCTGTGTGGCCACTTGGTGATGGTAGAGCTCTCTTGGTGTGTGTCTGTGTGGCCACTTGGTGATGGTAGAGCTCTCTTGGTGTGTGTCTGTGTGGCCACTTGGTGATGGTAGAGCTCTCTTGTTGTGTGTCTGTGTGGCCACCTGGTGATGGTAGAGCTCTCTTGTTGTGTGTCTGTGTGGCCACTTGGTGATGGTAGAGCTCTCTTGTTGTGTGTCTGTGTGGCCACCTGCTGATGGTAGAGCTCTCTTGTTGTGTGTCTGTGTGGCCACTTGGTGATGGTGGAGCTCTCTTGGTGTGTGTCTGTGTGGCCACTTGGTGATGATAGAGCTCTCTTGTTGTGTGTCTGTGTGGCCACCTGGTGATGGTAGAGCTCTCTTGGTGTGTGTCTGTGTGGCCACCTGGTGATGGTAGAGCTCTCTTGGTGTGTGTCTGTGTGGCCACTTGGTGATGGTGGAGCTCTCTTGGTGTGTGTCTGTGTGGCCACTTGGTGATGATAGAGCTCTCTTGTTGTGTGTCTGTGTGGCCACCTGGTGATGGTAGAGCTCTCTTGGTGTGTGTGTGTGGCCACCTGGTGATGGTAGAGCTCTCTTGGTGTGTGTCTGTGTGGCCACTTGGTGATGGTAGAGCTCTCTTGGTGTGTGTCTGTGTGGCCACCTGGTGATGGTAGAGCTCTCTTAATGTGTGTCTGTGTGGCCACCTGGTGATGGTAGAGCTCTCTTTGTGTGTGTCTGTGTGGCCACTTGGTGATGGTAGAGCTCTCTTGGTGTGTGTCTGTGTGGCCACCTGGTGATGGTAGAGCTCTCTTGGTGTGTGTCTGTGTGGCCACTTGGTGATGGTAGAGCTCTCTTGTTGTGTGTCTGTGTGGCTACCTGGGTGATGGTAGAGCTCTCTTGGTGTGTGTCTGTGTGGCCACTTGGTGATGGTGGAGCTCTCTTGGTGTGTGTCTGTGTGGCCACTTGGTGATGGTGGAGCTCTCTTGGTGTGTGTCTGTGTGGCCACTTGGTGATGGTAGAGCTCTCTTGGTGTGTGTCTGTGTGGCCACTTAGTGATCATAGAGCTCTCTTGTTGTGTGTCTGTGTGGCTACCTGGGTGATGGTAGAGCTCTCTTGGTGTGTGTCTGTGTGGCCACTTGGTGATGGTAGAGCTCTCTTGGTGTGTGTCTGTGTGGCCACCTGGTGATGGTAGAGCTCTCTTGTTGTGTGTCTGTGTGGCCACTTGGTGATGGTGGAGCTCTCTTGGTGTGTGTCTGTATGGCCACCTGGTGATGGTAGAGCTCTCTTGGTGTGTGTCTGTGTGGCCACTTGGTGATGGTAGAGCTCTCTTGGTGTGTGTCTGTTTGGCCACCTGGTGATGGTAGAGCTCTCTTGGTGTGTGTCTGTGTGGCCACCTGGGTGATGGTAGAGCTCTCTTGTTGTGTGTCTGTGTGGCCACATGGTGATGGTAGAGCTCTCTTGTTGTGTGTCTGTGTGGCCACATGGTGATGGTGGAGCTCTCCTGGTGTGTGTCTGTGTGGCCACCTGGTGATTATAGAGCTCTATTGTTGTGTGTCTGTGTGGCCACCTGGTGATGGTAGAGCTCTCTTGGTGAGTGTCTGTGTGGCCACCTGGTGATGGTAGAGCTCTCTTGGTGTGTGTCTGTGTGGCCACCTGGTGATGGTAGAGCTCTCTTGTTGTGTGTCTGTGTGGCCACCTGCTGATGGTAGAGCTCTCTTGTTGTGTGTCTGTGTGGCCACCTGCTGATGGTAGAGCTCTCTTGTTGTGTGTCTGTGTGGCCACATGGTGATGGTGGAGCTCTCTTGGTGTGTGTCTGTGTGGCCACTTGGTGATGATAGAGCTCTCTTGTTGTGTGTCTGTGTGGCCACCTGGTGATGGTAGAGCTCTATTGGTTTGTGTCTGTGTGGCCACCTGGTGATGGTAGAGCTCTCTTGGTGTGTGTCTGTGTGGCCACTTGGTGATGGTAGAGCTCTCTTGGTGTGTGTCTGTGTGGCCACCTGGTGATGGTAGAGCTCTCTTGGTGTGTGTCTGTGTGGCCACCTGGTGATGGTAGCGCTCTCTTTGTGTGTGTCTGTGTGGCCACTTGGTGATGGTAGAGCTCTCTTGGTGTGTGTCTGTGTGGCCACCTGGTGATGGTAGAGCTCTCTTGGTGTGTGTCTGTGTGGCCACTTGGTGATGGTAGAGCTCTCTTGTTGTGTGTCTGTGTGGATACCTGGGTGATGGTAGAGCTCTCTTGGTGTGTGTCTGTGTGGCCACTTGGTGATGGTGGAGCTCTCTTGGTGTGTGTCTGTGTGGCCACTTGGTGATGGTGGAGCTCTCTTGGTGTGTGTCTGTGTGGCCACCTGGTGATGGTAGAGCTCTCTTGGTGTGTGTCTGTGTGGCCACTTGGTGATGGTAGAGCTCTCTTGGTGTGTGTCTGTGTGGCCACCTGCTGATGGTAAAGCTCTCTTGTTGTGTGTCTGTGTGGCCACTTGGTGATGGTGGAGCTCTCTTGGTGTGTGTCTGTGTGGCCACTTGGTGATGATAGAGCTCTCTTGTTGTGTGTCTGTGTGGCCACCTGGTGATGGTAGAGCTCTCTTGGTGTGTGTCTGTGTGGCCACCTGGTGATGGTAGAGCTCTCTTGGTGTGTGTCTGTGTGGCCACTTGGTGATGGTAGAGCTCTCTTGGTGTGTGTCTGTGTGGCCACCTGGTGATGGTAGAGCTCTCTTGGTGTGTGTCTGTGTGGCCACCTGGTGATGGTAGAGCTCTCTTTGTGTGTGTCTGTGTGGCCACTTGGTGATGGTAGAGCTCTCTTGGTGTGTGTGTCTGTGTGGCCACCTGGTGATGGTAGAGCTCTCTTGTTGTGTGTCTGTGTGGCCACCTGGTGATGGTAGAGCTCTCTTGTCGTGTGTCTGTGTGGCCACTTGGTGATGGTAGAGCTCTCTTGGTGTGTGTCTGTGTGGCCACCTAGTGACGGTAGAGCTCTCTTGGTGTGTGTCTGTGTGGCCACCTGGTGATGGTAGAGCTCTCTTGGTGTGTGTCTGTGTGGCCACTTGGTGATCATAGAGCTCTCTTGTTGTGTGTCTGTGTGGCTACCTGGGTGATGGTTGAGCTCTCTTGGTGTGTGTCTGTGTGGCCACTTGGTGATGGTAGAGCTCTCTTGGTGTGTGTCTGTGTGGCCACCTGGTGATGGTAGAGCTCTCTTGTTGTGTGTCTGTGTGGCCACTTGGTGATGGTGGAGCTCTCTTGGTGTGTGTCTGTATGGCCACCTGGTGATGGTAGAGCTCTCTTGGTGTGTGTCTGTGTGGCCACTTGGTGATGGTAGAGCTCTCTTGGTGTGTGTCTGTTTGGCCACCTGGTGATGGTAGAGCTCTCTTGGTGTGTGTCTGTGTGGCCACCTGGGTGATGGTAGAGCTCTCTTGTTGTGTGTCTGTGTGGCCACATGGTGATGGTAGAGCTCTCTTGTTGTGTGTCTGTGTGGCCACATGGTGATGGTGGAGCTCTCCTGGTGTGTGTCTGTGTGGCCACCTGGTGATTATAGAGCTCTCTTGTTGTGTGTCTGTGTGGCCACCTGGTGATGGTAGAGCTCTCTTGGTGAGTGTCTGTGTGACCACCTGGTGATGGTAGAGCTCTCTTGGTGTGTGTCTGTGTGGCCACCTGGTGATGGTAGAGCTCTCTTGTTGTGTGTCTGTGTGGCCACCTGCTGATGGTAGAGCTCTCTTGTTGTGTGTCTGTGTGGCCACCTGCTGATGGTAGAGCTCTCTTATTGTGTGTCTGTGTGGCCACTTGGTGATGGTGGAGCTCTCTTGGTGTGTGTCTGTGTGGCCACTTGGTGATGATAGAGCTCTCTTGTTGTGTGTCTGTGTGGCCACCTGGTGATGGTAGAGCTCTCTTGGTTTGTGTCTGTGTGGCCACCTGGTGATGGTAGAGCTCTCTTGGTGTGTGTCTGTGTGGCCACTTGGTGATGGTAGAGCTCTCTTGGTGTGTGTCTGTGTGGCCACCTGGTGATGGTAGAGCTCTCTTGGTGTGTGTCTGTGTGGCCACCTGGTGATGGTAGAGCTCTCTTTGTGTGTGTCTGTGTGGCCACTTGGTGATGGTAGAGCTCTCTTGGTGTGTGTCTGTGTGGCCACCTGGTGATGGTAGAGCTCTCTTGGTGTGTGTCTGTGTGGCCACTCGGTGATGGTAGAGCTCTCTTGTGTGTGTCTGTGTGGATACCTGGGTGATGGTAGAGCTCTCTTGGTGTGTGTCTGTGTGGCCACTTGGTGATGGTGGAGCTCTCTTGGTGTGTGTCTGTGTGGCCACTTGGTGATGGTGGAGCTCTCTTGGTATGTGTCTGTGTGGCCACTTGGTGATGGTAGAGCTTTTTTATTGTCTGTGTGGCCAATTGAGATCAAGTATTGATAGTTTTGGGTTGGAACTCGTTGATGTTTTCCTTATTGACGTCGCTGTCTTAACAGTTACTGTCTGTAATGA
>NW_025566470.1:0-10123 GCF_020424385.1 Procambarus clarkii | reverse complement strand
AGTAGGTACTTGTAGTAGAGGGTTTTCTCCCAGATGGTTCAGTCGTAGAGCAAGACCGGCTTATGTTTGACAGTTGGATAGGGAGGGTGATCCTGTCAACTTGTTGCAATGTCAGGTGGAAAACTGACAGTAAGTTCTTTATAGGCTGAGGGGAGTTAAGAAGTGCTTCACCGGTAAGGCCACACCAGTGTGTTGCACATGTGTCCAGTATGACACAGACCGAGGACGGAAATGGGAGGTTCAGTGATGGAAATGGTTGCGAGGTGTTGAACTGGCCAGGACCAGAGCTGCAGCCAAACATGTTGCTACTCCAAGGTCAGGCAGCACCATGTGAGGGAATGAAAATTACCTCAGCTAGTTTTCCTAGTTTTCTAGATTAGGCTAGAGTCGCTCTAGGGACTCTAGACAAGAAGCTTTCAAACTAACATACACTTGTGTGGTGTTGGATGAAAGCTTATGTTAAGGACTGTCGTTTAAGACTAATCAGAGGTCTGTGATTGCTCTGTAGAGGGAGTTACAGAATTTTTCCTGTTTCTGTGAAATAGGATGAGATTTGAGAGTGAAGTGGTATGAGTGGATACTTGACTCTTAACGGTTTTAGAGGTGGGGGGACAGTGGGATGAACGTCGCCCCCCCCCCTCCCACCATGTGAGACATCGCGCCAGTCCTAGGCCTCCCCCTCCTTGTGACGTCACGGGACGCCTGAGGGTGAGGGGCGCCTGTGATTGGTAGCGGCACCTTCACCTCTAGGTGAGTTTTGGCGCGAACAGCTGTGATTGGAAGCGGCACCATGGAGTTGTGCCGGCTTTGTGCTGATTGGTCAAGACAAGGTAGGGGGGAGATATGGGCATTTGAGTTCCCCTAGCCCGCCAAATAGTCAGTTTGAGCTGGGCGGCAAGCTAAGGAGGAAGTGATTGGGTGGGGGGGTGGCAGCTTGCCACCTCCACCCCCGTTAATCACTGTGTCATCCTCATTACTCATTGTGCATGGCACTCTTGCCATCATGGGTTGTGTTGAGGCCCAATTTGCATGAAAGGGGGCCAAGGAGTACGGAAAGAACAGTAAAAAGCTAAGAGACAGTTTACAGTGTTCACCCATGAGGCAGCTGGCAGGCCTCATGGTGTATCAGATTGATCCCTTGCATCGGGTCCGAGTATCCTGTCTAGTGTTAATGGACAATTGGTGGAATATGGGCAGGGCCACCTAGTGTAATTGTGGTGATTTTACAGGCCCCTGTTGGACTTTGAATTCCACCTTGTTGGGTCCGCCATGTGGTGACGCCGCCGGCCATTGTCACCCCAGTGTACGAGCAAGGCATGCTCTGGTTTGATGGGGGTGTTTGATGGTTCTCCCATCCCCATTCTGTATGCCTGTGGGTGCTAGCCAGGCCGGCCTGAGGCATCTCATGTGCGCGCCACCCACGCTGCCCACCTTGGCCAGCCGCCGGGGGCCACCCCAGGCCACCCCCGCGCCGGCCACCCCAGGACACCCCGGCCAACCCCCGCGCCAGCCACCCCAGCCCGGGTGGGGTGCTGTGACGCCCAGCGCTTACCTCTTGGCCACCCCTTTGGCCACGCTTGGCCACCTTCCCTGGGCATCCTAGGGCCACACCTAGTCGTCGCACGTGGAGCGAGCTAGGTGTTCTGCAGCCAGTGAGGTAGTGACCGGGGAAATGAATGTGTTGAGGATTTAAGGAGCCGTGAGTACAATAATAGTTGTTAGGTGTTACAGTGTCTCAGAATTGTGTTAATTTCGGTAACAGCTGTGTGGTCCCATAGCGCCTGCCAGGCGTGGGAAGCAGCTGAGACACAGCTGTCTGTACTGACGTCCAGGTGACTGTTTGGGACGTACCTGGAGATGGACGTTGTACACGGTACCACACAAGTAGTTATATATATATATATAGTTATATGTTGTGTGTAGACTGACTCGAGTATGTAACCGGTCAGTGTAGAGATTTACCATATAAGTGATCCAGTTATGTCGATTCTATATAATCGTTCAGTCTAGATTTTATGCCATAGTGCCACATGTTAATTATACCATTGCAGAGGTAGGCAGGCCAGGTTGCAGGGATGTCAGTGGATACCCTGAGGTCTGTGTACTTAGGGATACATTTTCTGGTGATAAAATTTTCATTGATTATGTGAATGCCATTTCTATGTGTTTCATTTGCATGTATATGTATGCACTGTGTTGTGTGGTGAGTCAGTAGAAGAGATTGCTGACTGATTGCCTAATGATGTCATTAGCATGTGGTGTATGCTGACGGCATCATTATGCTGTAGGTTTGGGCAGTGTTGTTGTTGGTATACAATATTACTGCCATAGGAACTGTGTTGAGGCTTTAAGGGACCCCTTTGAGTATTCAGGGAATTCACAGTACTTAATGAGAGCAAGCAATTAGTTAATTTGCCTAATTAAGAAGAATTAGCGCCAGCTGTCCGCGTAGCGACTGTGTTTTATATTAACGTAAATTGTCTTGCTGAAGTAGTCGTGATTGCTCACAGTAGTCCCTTGCAACGGTTGCAAGATTAAGGGGGCAGTAATATACTTTTGTTGTTGCCTAACCGTGTGTCATTACTGTGAAGTAAGTAATTATCAAAGAAGGTACCAAGCCAGGAAGGCTATGTAGCATCATCATATGTGCGGGATAATCAGAGGGCGCTAAATATCACTGAGGATGCCATCATGAGAACAGAAACGCATAAGGCGAACGATATCAAAAGTATCCGATTCACAAAGAATTCTATCGAGGGACAAGTGACCGCGGGGGACGATCAGAAAGCAAGACCCACGCTCGTCCTGGAAGTCAAGAGATTCAACAAGGATATGCACAAGTTTAAGAGGGACAATGCAGTTAGGACAATAAGGAGCAGGATGGCACTCCATTAAGTGTCCGTGAGTTAAGCGTGTATGGCCAATACACAGCCTTGCTTGAGCCGTTTCCCCTGCCAGTTACGGTGGTAGGAAGGCCACTACTTTTAGGAGCACGCAGTTTGTTACCAGTAACAGAAGACCAACAACTCTGCCAACGAGCAAGGATGGAGGAATGAATAACTGGATAAAAGTCGGAATAAGGAATACCTTTGTGGGAGATGGGACAAGTGTGGATAGCTTCCCTAGCGGCAGCGTCAGCACATTCATTTAAAGAGACACCAATATGGCTGGGAACCCAGCAAAACTCAACTGTCTTAAATCTACTAGAGATAAGAAACAGCCAATGTTGAATCTCTACAACATTGAGGGGTCCATCCACTACCACTGGATGGACTGGATTAAAGCACTCCAGACCCATGAGGGGGCACTGCGAGAGTCAACTACAACCACAAAGGAAGATTGACAGCGAGAAAGCAAGAGACGAAGAGCACAGAGAATAGCATAAAGTTCTGCCGTGAAGATGCTAGTCTCCAGAGGCAGGCGACACATATAACTGTGGTCAGGAAAAACAACAGAGTAGCCTACCCTGCTTGCAGACTTAGACCCATCGGGGAAGATGGAAACGGAGTGGGAATGTGAAGAAAAGTGTTCAAGGAAAAGGAATTTCAGAACTATAGGAGAGGTAAAAGCTTTATAGTGATGTGGGGTCAGGGATTTGCAATATTGAGGAAGGGGGCCCCTCCACGGGGGTAAGGACGGAACAACACGAGGAGAAATATTCGTAATACTAACCGAAAGAGAATGTTGCAGGCGAGACAATCGGACAGAAAGAGGGAGGGAGGTGAAGGGGAACAGGAACTACAGGAGGAGGGAAAAGTCAAAGCATGATACAGGCGAGAGTGAGGGTGTTGTACGGACTGCGGCAAGTAGCGAAGACAGTAGTGATATCGGCAGTCCTGGAGAGACAGGAAGCCAGTGTCAGTGTACAAGCTGAGGGTAGGAGTTGAACGAAAGGCACCAGAGCTGAGGTGCAACCCAGTATGGTGTAAAGGATCAAGACGGCGAAGAGTAGAAGGAGAAGCAAAAGAGTATGCAGGGCAACCATAATCGAGTTTAGACAGTACGAGAGAGGAGCGTGAACCAATCCACTCCCCGGACCTAGATTCAGGAAGCTCTGTGTATTTCTTCGTAAGTGGGTTTGCTACGAAGGTTCCTAAGTGCGCCCTAAGAAGATGCTTAGGTGCGATTCAATAAGGTATACTTAGGAAGAAAATTGTTGGTTCACCTGCGTGCCGATAGAGGTCACTACTGTGTTTCGTTTGGCCAATCAGAGAGCAGCAACATTCTTCATATTGAAGATTTAGCGCTGGCTTATCGGAGCTCTACTGCCGCCTATTTACGTCGAATTTTCTTATAAAATTAGTATATTTCGAAGTAAAACAATGTTTTTTCAACTTCTACAGCCAGCACCGACATTGTAGTAAACAAATATGTTACATTTGTTGTTTACCTACGTAATTCTAAGAGATACTGTGTAGCTGTCCTTGTTGCTCGGAAGATGCGCTGACAATTACTGTATATATTTACTGAATTTACCCAAGGGCCACTAACTATCTAGTGGCCTCGAAGAGGACAGAAAGCCGGCGGCTTGTTAAAGGGCCCGCCAATTGTCTTAATGATATTTTTTAGCTGGAATTTGGCATTTACGGCTTCAGCGGGTAGGCGGTTCCATGGGTTTATAGCCCTCTTGGTGGAAAAAAAACATCTGTTTTCAGTCCTACTTGAGAGAACATACTCTCCAACACTATATCTGTGACTGTCCTGTTATCAGTGACTTCATACCAAATGGTATGAGGTATTTTGAACTCTGTAATTACTTCATACACTCAGGAATATTGGAAGATATTCTTGTGCTGCACCCAGATTTTGCCAGTGGAGGCTAATAGATCAGCATTAAGTATTTTGTTCTCTCCTAATTCCATGTATGACTGGCCATCCTGTGAGGTGAGGATGTTGGGTGAGCTGGTAGCTGGTTTTTGATCTACACTGTGTGGTCCTTTATACAGAATAGGAAAGCAGCACATTGCTGTGTATACCTAAACATGTTTAAAAATACATTGTTTGAGAGGAGTTTTGTAGAAACTGGTAAGAGTAATTATAATATAATGTTTCCATGATTCAGTGCTTACCTCTTGTGAAAATTGCTTAGAGTTGTTTAGTCAGAGTTGATTTGCTTTTTGTATTGAGGCTGGTATTTTCTAAATTGATTCCATGTACAGTATGTCTAACCATCCTGTGAGATGGGAGTATTAGATAAACTTATAGCTAGTTTTTTATCTACACTGTGTAATATTCCATATAGCAGTGTAGCAGCACATTGCTGTGTATACCAAATCTTCTTAATAAAAAAAATCGGTAATAAAGATTTTAAATTATAGTTTGTATTATTACAAATACAGTACTGTATTATCCTTATTAAATCATGTTGACCATGGATCATTAAGATCTCATGTTGATATGGAATACAAGTCATATTTCTTTTGAACTGCTAATCCATGCTAATCATTCATTAAATTGTGCATTATGTCTCAATTTTTCACTTCCTTGGATATACTGTACAGTACAAAAAGATAGGATAAAAATAAACCAGTAATATTTCTTTCATTATATTTTTCATTTAAATAACTGCATCAATATTTTTACAGCTGACAGGATTTGTTTTACCATACAGGTGCATTATTTGTTAAAAAAGATTTGGTTTATTGTTACACACAATGGTGCTACATAGCCTTCCCAGCTTGGTGCCTTCTTTTAATACTTACTGATTAAAAAATAAATAATAAATACATTTTATTCAGGAAAAGTACATACAGTTGATTTACAAACATAATGTTGGATTTATAGACAGAACTAGTACATACAATACCTAAAGCCACTAATACTCATAGCATTTCGGGCAAGGTGTGGGGGAAAAAACACAGACTAAAACTTAGTAATCGGGATTAGGTATAAATTGTGTTGAAAGAAGGAATAAAAAATACAAAAAGGGGGGTTAGCATAGCATAACTCAGCAATTGCACATGTTGGTGAACAGCGTTGTTTAAAAAATAGCAAGACATGGGTTGACATTTAGGAGGTAAGTTAGGTTACATGGAGTTAATTAGGCAGTACTTGGTTTAACTCTTAAACTGGTTGAGAGAGGTACAGCCTTTGACATGATTCGGGAGGTCATTCCACATTCTGGGTCCCTTGATTTGTAGAGCACTTCTAGTTTGGTTACACACAGCCAAATTGAGTAACAGGAAGAGGTCTTGGACACAAATTTGTTCCATGCTAAATGTAGAGGAATCAGCTGAGTATTCCTCAAATAAAATAAGTTGCCTCAGCTTATAAGGTAAATAAAATAAGCATTTCTCAAATAAGTAGCTGCCTCACCTCACTGCCTTACTGCTACATAGCCTTCCCGGCATGGTGCCTTCTTTTGATAATTACTTGTTCCACACCCAAATTGTATAACAGGAAGAGGTTTTGGACCCCTACTTCCCTCTCTCTTTTTTAATAATCTACAGTATATAGTCATAATTACAGCTTTAAGTATTCAATGAATAAAGTTTGTGACATTTTTACCCTTCTCCTTACCTAACATCATTTGTGCAGCATATTTTTAATTTATGTCTCACCCAGATTTAATTTCAAAATAAAACCAAACTAAATAAATTAGAAATGGGTATGTATAGCTAAGGTACACCCTTACTACTAGGTGAACAGGGGCATTTGGTGATAGTAAATGATCCCATCAGGCAGGGCTCATCACCTTCTCTCATATTTCATGTTCACCAGTGTTTATTTACTTAATAACTACTGGTATAATATCTTGCTATTATAAAACTAATTCTACTATCATCAAACACATATTTACTTCAAGTTTCAAGCAGAGAATGCATATATAACTAACACGAAGGATTCCTCTTCACTAGATTCACCAGCTATAATATTTTGGTCATGTTCCAATATCATAAATCGATCCCAGTGTTATGTAGTAGAGAAAAAATGACTTATATCCAGTTTACGTAAAGCTACGAGTGGTCGAAACCACACTTAAATCCCGGAATGAACTTACGAAGGTTTTTCCACTTAGGGTAGCTCTTTGAATACGGACGTAGCCGCCACGAAGGCGCCAAGAAGGAATTCGTTCTTAGCTAAGAGGAAAAACCTTCGTAAGTACCTTCCTGAATCCGGCCCCCAGAAAGGAGAGGTCAGAGAGAGCAGCACTGAGGGTAAATAGGTTCCAGTCCGCTCTAGCAAACTGCCACCTAGGAACAGAGAATGAAGGGCGAAACGAGAAAAAGGAAACAAGGATAGGGAAATGATCACTGCCATGGAGGTCATCAAGAACCTGCCACGTGAATTCTAAGTAAAGAGAAGAAGAGCAGAGAGAAAGATCAAGACAGGAAAGGGTGCGAGTCCGAGAGTCCAAATGAGTGGGCTCACCAGAATTCAGTAGAGACAGGGAAGAAGAGAGGAGAAACGGCTCAAGAAGGCGACCCCGGGTATTCGTCAGAACATCACCCCAAAGAGAATGACGACAATTGAAGTCACCCAGCAGGAGCACAGGCTCCGGCAAGGAGTCCAAGAGGTGTTTCAAACCACGAAGAGAAAGCGGACACTCGGGGGGAGATAAATGGAACAAACTGTGTACCATTTCCCCACAAAGATACGAGCAGCAGAACAATGGAGAGGCAAAGGAAAATTAAAGGAACAAAGGGAACATCAGCGCGAACCAAGAGAGCAGAAGAATTAGGAGCCCCAGCAACGGCTGGGGGGGGGGGGGGAGGGAGAGAAAGGAATAGCCACGAAAACGACCAGGACGAGCACCAAGCATCGGCTCCTGGAGACAGACACAAAGGGGCGAAAACCGCGAAATCAGAAGTTGGAGTTCGAGGAAATTGGCATAATAATCCCGAAAGTCCATTGAAGAATAGACATCGACGAGAAGGGAAAGGACAACAACAGAGAACAAGGAAGAAACAAAGGCGAAAGAGCAACACAGCACGTTAAAGAATAGCAGGGTCGGGATCAGGGTCAGCAAAGTCAGGGTTAGGGGGCATGGGGAAAACTGAGCAAAGACGGAGGGAAGGAAGCGGGAGAACAGACCAAGTCCGGAGGAGGAGGAGGAGGAGACAACGGAGAGGAACAGTCAAGGACAGCAGCAGGAAGAGGGGGAGTAGAAAGAGGGGAGCGCACCTCAGCAAGAGCAGCAACCGAAAGGGAAGCAGGGGCCAAAGAAACCTACATAGCAGGAACAGGGGGCGCAATCACTGAAATGGGAGGGGAAGGAGCAACAGAGCCAGAAGTAGGGGCTGAGGAAGAAAGCGAAGCCTTCTTACTTGCCGGGGAGGAGGAAGGAGAGGAGCCAGGCTTACGCTTCTGACTTAAAGAGACCGGTGTCCCAGCAACTACGTACCGGGCAACGGATTCCAGTGTCTCAACAGGAGAAGCTGAACGTGAGCACACACGACGGCCGTTAGGAGAGCGATGGACATCCGCCTGCACCGACAGGCGGCGGGGAGAGCCAATAGATGGAGGAAGAGGATGGGAAGGAGGATCGGAGGGAGACGAGGAAGAAGACACAGGAGACACGACAGACCGGGTAGAAAGAAGGGGAACCCCAGACAGAGGACCAGGAGGGGGACCCTTCAGGACAGAACTCAAAGGAACAGAGGAGGGGGCAGTGGGCGTATCAGGATCCAAGGCCCAGAAACGGTTGTGAGTCTGGGGAAGGAGGGAAGGACGAGGAGAGGAAGAGCGCAACATGCGAGCATAAGAGACGTTAGCATAAGGCGGGAGCCGGCGAACCTGGCGCCTCGCCTCATGAAAAGATAAGCGCTCCCGGTGCCTCAAGTTGAGGACGGCCGCCTCAAGCTTGTAATGGATACAGGCACGGGAGAAGGTAGGATGGGCCTCACCGCAGTTGAGGCAGCATGCTTGGGGAGAAGTGCACTCCGACTTAGAGTGACCATCACCCCCACACAAAGGACAGAGAGAGACAGTCCCATAGCAGCAGAGGCACCATGCCCAAACCTCCAGCACTTGTTACAAAGCCTAGGAGAAGGAATATACTCCTGGACAGAGCACCTAGCACCAGCAAGAATAACAGAGGATGGAAGGGTCCTACCATCAAAGGTGATTTTCACAACAGGAAGGGGTTGACTGCGACGACCACGAGGGGGACGAGTAAACGAGTCAACCTGGAGGACAGAATGGCCTTGGGCATCAAGGAAATGCCGAATATCATCGTGGCAATCCTGCAGATTCCGAACACCAGTTGCAACATGGAGCGGGAGGAGAATTAATTTGAACGTTCTTGGAGACCCGAACAGGGATCTCGCCAAGGCAAGACAAGGCTGCCAAGCGGGAAGCTGCATCCTGAGAAGGAGCAGCAACGACACGTGTACCGAGACGAGTGGGGTTGAAGGTAACAGACGCATCCACGGAATCAACAATATACCGATGGAGGGAGAAATCGTCAGGAGGCGCAGAATCAAGAGGGAGGAGATCAAAGTATTTGGCCCATGAAGCGGGACCAAACAAGGCCCGATACACGTCAGTACTGGAAGGAATGGGGAGTGCGCGGCCGGGGCGCGAACGGCGTTGAGAACCCCCAGAGAGAGAGGGGTCAAAAGTCACAGTAGTCACAACGAGAGACTTAGCTGCACCAGGGGACGAAGTGGTCACCACTGGGGGCTGGAGGCTCGACCCAACCACAGAGGAGGGAGGGGAGCTGGGGGAAGAAGTCAGGACAGTCAAAGGAGGAGCAAGGTCTGGGTCCAACGCAGCGCGAGCTACAAAACCTGATCTACCAATACAGGCCGACTCGGGGGCTTGGTCGCCCACCCCACGAGCCTGAGTGGGTACAACAGAAACATTTATCGACATAGAGATGAAGAGAAAGAAATTCATCCACGAATGTGCCCCCATACCCACCATGGAACCACAATTAGAGGCAGGACACCCAACAGGAAGATATCGCCGATCATGCCGGGGACCCCCTAGGGGTGCATCGTGGGTATATGCCCCACAAACGCCACCTTAAGAACCGTCAGTCCGTCGAGATCGGGTTCAGCGACGAAAGGGGGATTGACAATAAAAGGTTCCCCTCGCTTGAGACGTCGGGTACAACAGTTCTATGGGTGCAAGAGTATGCCTCCTCAAGCACCCGGGCGTCAAAAAAGAAGAAGTCCAA
>NW_025566469.1:0-121172 GCF_020424385.1 Procambarus clarkii | reverse complement strand
TTGATTTGGAGCACAAAATCTCACATGATTAAGATCTCACAATAATATTGCTGGGGACGGTGATAAAAGGGACCATGTTCTTCAAACTATCTTGAGGTTATTTTGAGATGATTTCGGGGCTTAGCGTCCCCGCGGCCCGGTCCTCGACAAGGCCACTTTTATTTTTTGTTACACTCCCCCAGGAAGCAGCCCGTAGCAGCTGTCTAACTCCCATTTATCTATTTACTACTAAGTAACAGCGGCATCAGGGTGAAAGAAACTCTGCCCATTTGTTTCCGCCTCCACCGGGGATCGAACCCGGAACCTCAGGACTACGAATCCCGAGCACTGTCCACTCAGCTGTCAGGCCCTTTAGCCACTAAGGGCCACTTGGTTTCTTCACAAAGTTTTGAAAGTTTTTTTACAGTTTTCTTTCCTGTCAAAGTTTTCAAAAGGATGTTGTGGAGAGCGACTGCGGTGACCTGTACTCCTAGTGGCCGAGGTGTTTACACCGCCACAGCCCCACACACTCACACAGTAGTTTAAAAGGGTCCCGGTGCGTTCTCGACGCCCATTCGAGAATTACGGGTTCGAATCCCGGGCGGAACAGAAATGGATGGCCACATTTCCTTTCACCTAATGCCTCTGTTCACCTAGCAGCAAATAGGTACTCTGGAGTTAGTCAGCATGTTGTATCCTGGGCGGGGTCAGCAGTACGACCCGGGAAGGGGGACTGGGGTGAGGGTAACCTCGATAAAGCCTAACGTGTATGAATACACTCTGGCTTCATGTCCCCCGACACAGTGAACACAAACTGTCTTTGTTTGCACGAATGTGGTCTAAGAAACCTTGTAAAATAATCGACATATGTATATGTCGTATATAATAGCCAAAACGCACTTCTTAGCCAATTATGCAAGCCCCGATTTGCCTAATAGGCCGAGTGATTTTCTTAATTTTCAAAAAAAAAATCCACTTTGTTTATCTGAATTATTATTATATTATATTAATTTAAGAACATAAATTATTGTCTTATGTTAGTTTAGGTTAGGTTAAGATAAGTTAGGTAAGGTGGAGTAGGATAGGTTAGGTCATATATCTTCGCTAGTTTTAACTCAAATTAAAAAAATGAACTCATACACAATGAAATGTATAGTTTTATCATTTTAGAAAGAAAAAACTGAAAAAATATAAATTCAGGAAAACTTGGCTTGTTAGGCAAATTGGGCCTTGCATAGTAGGCGGAGTACGCATTCTGGCTATTAAGGACAACATATTAGTTGTACATATATATATATATATATCGTACCTAGTAGCCAGAACTCACTTTTCAGCCTACAATGCAAGGCCCGATTTGCCTAATAAGCCAAGTTTTCATGAATTAATATATTTTCTCTAATATTTTTCTTATGAAATGATAAAGCAACCCATTTAATTATGTATGAGGTCAATTTATTTTATTGGAGTTAAAATTAACGTAGATATATGACCGAACCTAACCAACCCTACCTAACCTAACCAAACCTATCTTTATAGGTTAGGTTAGGTCAGGTAGCCGAAAAAGTTAGGTTAGGTTAGGTTAGGTAGGTTAGGTAGTCGAAAAGCAATTAATTCATGAAAACTTGGCTTATTAGGCAAAACGGGCCTTGCATAGTAGGCTCAGAAGTGAGTTCTGGCTACTAGGTACGACATATATATATATATATATATATATATATATATATATATATATATATATGTATATATATATATATATATATATATATATATATAATATGTATGTATATGTATGTATGTACTGAAAACTCACACCCCAGAAGTGACTCGAACCCATACTGCCAGGAGCAATGCAACTGGTATGTACAGGACGCCTTAATCCACTTGACCATCACAACTGGACAAAAACTGATGGTAGCCGAGGCTATTTAGCCCAGCAGCCCGCCGGCACTCTGATGGTAATTTTGGGCATAGCATTTTATCAAATCAAATTTATTGTGTTCCTCACGTGTTCCTCACATCATCACGTAAACATAACACATTTCTTTAGACGAATTTTCTCACTGCATATATTATTGTAATATGTACGATGTGCTTTGCTACGGCAAACATCCAAAAAACTCAGTGGATAACAAAGCTTGAGACCAATAGAATCAATATTCTTAAACTCTTCATCTAAGAATTCTGAACTAAGAACCCTAAGAGCTCTTAAATACATAGAGGAAAAATTTTAGTTTTTCATATTGTATCTATGCTCTGTAATATAATGAACATGAGATAAATTATTCGTAGGACACTAAACTTTAGTGAAAAACATTCCCTATGAATAAGTATATCTAGGAATGGCAAACATTTATCAATTTCAGTCTTCATAGTAAATTTCATAGAGGTGACTTGATCGTTAAGTTTAGCTACAATCCTCTTGAGGACATCATCAAGTTCTTCAATAGCAACTTAAGGATATTAAGTAAACATAAAGATCTTCTTAATCAATTTACTACCTCATCACCTTCATTACCATATCTATGGACTTGTCAAAACTCATAAACCTAACTATCCCATGAGGCCTATCATCAGTTCTGTGGGATCCATTTCTTACAAGCTTTCTAAATGGCTTACCAATATCTTGTCCCCATTGTTAGGAACTATTTCCTCTTCTCATTTGACCAATTCTCTTGAATTAGTTAACAAATTGAACACTGTTCTTATCTCTCCTGGTGTTAAGCTAATTAGTTTTGACGTTTGTTCTCTGTTTAGAAAGGTACCTGTTGATGATATTCTTGATTATCTTGCTCATGAATTAATGAATCATGTTTTACCTCTTTCTGCCGATATTGTTGTCAATCTTGTTAAGTTGTGCATAAATAGATGTAATCTTTAATAATGAGTATTATTTACAGACCTTTGGAATGGCAATGGGGAATGTTTTATCGCCATTGCTTTCAAACTTGTATATGGAATTTTTCGAAATTAAATTTGTTTAAAAAAATTACCCCTGGAATCATTCCATGGTTTAGATATGTTGATGATATTTTGTGTATATGGCCTTCAGATGTTAATACAGACGAATTTGTAGCTAAACTTAATGTTCAAGTCACCTCTATGAAATTTACTATGGAGACTGAAATTGATAATTGTTTGCCATTCTTAGATATACTTATTCATAGGGAAGATTTTTCACTAAAGTTTAGTGTCTACAGAAAACCTACGAATAATCTATCTTATGTTCATTATTTTTCAGGAAATAGATACAATGTGAATAAAATCACTTTTTTCCTCGTTGTATCTAAGAGCTCTTCGGGTTGCTAGGTCATAATTCTTAGATGAAGAGTTTAAGATTATTGATTTTATTGGTTTCAAGCATTGTTATCCACTGAGTTTTTTGGATGTTTGCCGTAACAGAGCACATCGTACATATTATATTAATATATGCAGTGAGAAAATTCGCCCAAAGAATGTTTTATGGTTACCATATTTGTCTGGGTTTGAAAATATGGTCAGTGCTTTGAAACGTTTTGATATACATGTATTGTTTATCTACGAAAATACTGTTGGTAAACTTTTAGTTAGAAGCAGCCCTCGTAGTGATAATTGTAATTTATAAAACTCCTTGTGAAGACTGTAATAGGTTCTATGTTGAGCAAACATCTAAAGATTTGAAATGTAGAATTTCGCAACATAAATACTCTGTAAGACATGGCCAATTGTCTAATGCTTTGTTTGTTCATTTGTCAGAAGATGCTCACCAAATTGATTGGGAGATGTCTTCTTCAATAACGAATTATAAAAGCTCTTTCCAAAGGAGCATAATTGAATCTGATTTAATACAGATTACAAAAACATGTAATTTGAAGATTAGCAGTGATTTATATAATTTATATCCATTTTTGATGGATCAGTTAGAGGGCGATTTGGGTAGGATCATTGATATACATTTGTCTCGCTAATTCATTGTTTATATTCTTTATCTTATGCTATTATTATCCATGTTTGGGCCATAAGAACATAAGAACAAAGGTAACTGCAGGAGGCCTATTGGCCCATAGGATGCTGCTCCTATTCATACCCCACCCAATCCCAGTCATAAACAAAAATTTTATCAGTGTACCTCACTTCACCTCTCTCCTGTAATATATGTCCATATCGTTTTACTTGTAACTCACCCTTCTGAAGATGTATTATTAAATACGAAAGTAATTAAGGAAATTCTGGTTTCAATTCTTCCTCCGTGGTCTGACACTCATATATATATATATATATATATATATATATATATATATATATATATATATATATATATATATATATATATATTTAGAATATTTTGGTAAAATTCTTTCTTTTAAACATTACGTTGAAAACGACAAAGTTTTAGTGATGCGTTTCGTAAGATCACTCCTCACACTTTCAAAGACAAATTCTAACGTGCTTAGCACCTGGTTATATCTTGTTATCGTGAGGTGGTTAAGTAACATATAGATGAATGGCATTACATTGAGCACATTAATAAGGTATTAAATGTACCAACATTGAGTGTGACATGTTGGTCCCTTATGTTCTTCTGGCCGCTTCCGTTCCTGTTGCAGGGGCATTCGGTCCTGCTTCTGTGTTGGTCCGGGGTCTTGAAGGGGGTAGAGTGAACTAGCTGGTTATTGATTACTGGACTAGATTTCTTGATTTGCAACGCCTCACTGATGTTTAATATTCTATTGTCTTTGTATCTATTAATTATTTCGGTGTTATTCGTCAAAATATCCCTGGTGATCGTCTCATTGTGTGTGGCGATTATATGTTCCTTGCCAACTGTAGTTTAAACCGCCAATCTGCTAATGAAGAATTCTCCCGACACCAAGAAAAACGCCTCGAAAGAGACCAACGTTGTCTACGCCTTCACGCGCCCACTTGGGAATTGTCAGCACTAACGAACTCTGTATATAGACAAGACAACAAAGTCTCTAGGCGTTTAACAATGCACAAACAACAGGACTTCATCAAGGAACATATAATCGCCACACACATATTTGTCAAAATTAAAAATGATTATTCAAATGATTAACAACAGGAATGAGGAAAACATGTCAAGAAAAAAGCTAAAACAGAATACTCACCCCACTTCTGCTGGACAGTAGAGCGACGGTCTCACTTCATTCAGGTCGGCGTTCAATCCCCGACCATCCAAGTGGTTGGACACCATTCCTTTCCCCCGTCCCATCCCACAAACATATCCTGACCCCATTCCCAGTGCTATATAGTCGTAATGGCTTGGCGCTTTGCCCTGATAATTCCCCTTCCCCCCCCCCCAAAAAAAAAAATACATCGTATAATGGTGGTGGTGAGAATAACAAGCCTCAGGTGGCAATCGTCACAACATGTATTAGAATACATGTATCATGGAGTAGGCGTTAGACAATATGTATTAGGAAGCAAAAATCGAACAGCATGTATCAGAGGTAGAAATGATGAATCAGGGAGGAAACATTCGGCAACAGATATGAGGAAGGACACATCCATTAGCATATAACAGAATACAATCAGTGAACAGGTATATAATGGAAGAGACATCAGACAACAGACGTCAATGAGGGGACATCAGACAACAGACGTCAATGAGGGGACATCAGACAACAGACGTCAATGAGGGGACATCAGACAACAGACATCAATGAGGGGACATCAGACGTCAATGAGGGGACATCAGACGCCAATGAGGGGACATCAAACAACAGACGTCAGAGTGGGGGACATAAGACAACAGACGTTAGAGTGGGGGACATAAGACAATAGATATCAGAGAGGGGGACATCAGACAGACGTCAGAGAAGGGGACATTAGACAAAATATGTCAGAGAGGGGGACATCAGATAACAGAAGTCAGAGAGGGGACATCTCACAACAGACGTCAGAGAGGGGGACATCAGACAACAGATATCAGAGAGGGGACATCACACAACAGACGTCAGAGAGGGGGACATCAGACAACAGATATCAGAGAGGGGACATCAGACAACAGACGTCAGAGAGGGGGACATCAGACAACAGACGTCAGAGAGGGGGACATCAGACAACAGACGTCAGAGAGGGGGACATCAGACAACAGACGTCAGAGAGGGGGACATCAGACAACAGACGTCAGAGAGGGGGACATCAGACAACAGACGTCAGAGAGGGGGACATCAGACAACAGACATCAGAGAGGGGACATCAGACAACAGACATCAGAGAGGGGGATATCAGACATCAGAGAGGGGGACATCAGACAACAGAGAGGGGGAGATCAGACAACAGACGTCAGAGAGGGTGACCTCAGACAACACACGTCAGAGAGGGGGGGCATCAGACAACAGACATCAGAGAGGGGGCATCAGACAACAGACATCAGAGAGGGGATATCAGACAACAGAGAGGGGAACATCAGACAACAGAGAGGGGGAGATCAGACAACAGACGTCAGAGAGGGGGACATCAGACAACAGACGTCAGAGAGGGGGGCATCAGACAACAGACATCAGAGAGGGGACATCAGACAACAGACATCAGAGAGGGGACATCAGACAACAGACATCAGAGAGGGGATATCAGACAACAGAGAGGGGGACATCAGACAACAGAGAGGGGGAGATCAGACAACAGACGTCTGAGAGGGGGACCTCAGACAACAGACGTCAGAGAGCGGGACATCAGACAACAGACGTCAGAGAGGGGACATCTCACAACAGACGTCAGAGAGGGGGACATCAGACAACAGATATCAGAGAGGGGACATCTGACAACAGACGTCAGAGAGGGGGACATCAGACAACAGACGTCAGAGAGGGGGACATCAGACAACAGACGGCAGAGAGGGGGACATCAGACAACAGACATCAGAGAGGGGGACCTCAGACAACAGACGTCAGAGAGGGGGGACATCAGACAACAGACGTCAGAGAGGGGGACATCAGACAACAGACGTCAGAGAGGGGGACATCAGACATCAGAGAAGGGGGACATGGAACAAGGGACTAAACAATATGGATGAGACTGACCATAGGCAGCAGCAGGCAACAGAAGAAGAGAGGGAAGCTGCGAGCAACAACGGGGTATCACACACACCACTAGACAACGGGGGAGAATCAACAGACCTTTTCTCAATACACCTGAAACTATCGGGATAAAAGAGGGGATCAGGCTGCTCACAAGCCGGCTGGGGGCCGCTCCCTGGCCGGGCCTCCCTAGGGAGATTATCAAGGGTGTCATATTGGAAGGAAAATATTTGTTTGAAGGAAAGGTTCACACAGAGGAGAAAAACCCTTCCCCCCCGTGCCTCCTGTGTGACTCCAGTGGATGCTCGCCTCCACGTCCTCTCCCTCCCTTCCTTCCCTCCTGGCCTCCACGTCCTCTCCCTCCCTTCCTTCCCTCCTGGCCGATAATCCTTTGACCACCGGGCATACGAGCAGATGTCATCAAAAGGTTTAATTCGGAAAAAGAATCGTGGGAGGTGGGGGAGAGGAAGGGGTCTCGACATATCCGATCTTGTTCACAAGTGGTCAGTGCCTTCTAGTGGAGCGGGGCTTGGCTCTTCCCCCACCCGTCTATAAGCTGATTCCATATTCTATATTGCATTTACTTAGAAAGCTCGATTCTTGCATGGGTGGTCATGAGCTTATAGCCATTGTTTTTCCAGGGTACACCATGGAAGCTGAGCTGGATTGGATCAGCGGGGAAATGCAGGTTCTGGAAAGATAACAATTCTTTAGAGTCAGACTCGTTGTTGATGATACATCGGCAGAATATGTAAACGAAACTTGTGACATGACTTGAAGGTAATGATCAGTACCCAAGGATTTAATAACTGACCGTACCGAGCCTTAGTAACCAAATACCGAGAGTTCGGAAAGCGAAGGTACTGTGAATAATCAGTCTTCGACAGTTTAGATTTTTGTTAATTGATAAATAAGAATCTTAACAGTCCGACGTATGCAGGCGTCAATCTGCATATGTCAGGCTCGGGCATCTAACAATTCGGGCTCTGCAGCTCCGAAGTTTGCTTACCCATAATGTTTGTTCTAGTGGTGGATCCGGAGGTTTCTTGTCGAGGTGGACCCGGAGGTTTCTTGTCGAGGTGGACCCGGAGGTTTCTTGTCGAGGTGGACCAGGAGGTTTCTTGTCGAGGTGGATCCGGAGGTTTCTTGTCGAGGTGGACCAGGAGGTTTCTTGTCGAGGTGGACCAGGAGGTTTCTTGTCGAGGTGGATCCGGAGGTTTCTTGTCGAGGTGGACCCGGAGGTTTCTTGTCGAGGTGGATCCGGAGGTTTCTTGTCGAGGTGGATCCGGAGGTTTCTTGTCGAGGTGGATCCGGAGGTTTCTTGTCGAGGTGGACCCGGAGGTTTCTTGTCGAGGTGGATCCAGAGGTTTCTTGTCGAGGTGGACCCGGAGGTTTCTTGTCGAGGTGGATCCGGAGGTTTCTTGTCGAGGTGGACCCGGAGGTTTCTTGTCGAGGTGGATCCGGAGGTTTCTTGTCGAGGTGGACCCGGAGGTTTCTTGTCGAGGTGGACCCGGAGGCTTCTTGTCGAGGTGAACCCGGAGGTTTCTTGTCGAGGTGGATCCGGAGGTTTCTTGTCGAGGTGGACCCGGAGGTTTCTTGTCGAGGTGGACCCGGAGGTTTCTTGTCGAGGTGGATCCAGAGGTTTCTTGTCGAGGTGGATCCGGAGGTTTCTTGTCGAGGTGGACCCGGAGGTTTCTTGTCGAGGTGGACCCGGAGGTTTCTTGTCGAGGTGGATCCGGAGGTTTCTTGTCGAGGTGGACCCGGAGGTTTCTTGTCGAGGTGGACCCGGAGGTTTCTTGTCGAGGTGGATCCAGAGGTTTCTTGTATAGGTGAACCAGGAGGTTTCTTGTCGAGGTGGACCCGGAGGTTTCTTGTCGAGGTGGACCCGGAGGTTTCTTGTCGAGGTGGACCCGGAGGTTTCTTGTCGAGGTGGACCCGGAGGTTTCTTGTCGAGGTGAACCCGGAGGTTTCTTGTCGAGGTGGACCAGAAGGTTTCTTGTATAGGTGAACCAGGAGGTTTCTTGTCGAGGTGGACCAGAAGGTTTCTTGTATAGGTGAACCCGGAGGTTTCTTGTCGAGGTGAACCAGAAGGTTTCTTGTATAGGTGAACCAGGAGGTTTCTTGTCGAGGTGGACCAGAAGGTTTCTTGTCGAGGTGGACCAGGAGGTTTCTTGTCGAGGTGGACCCGGAGGTTTCTTGTCGAGGTGAACCCGGAGGTTTCTTGTCGAGGTTTGTCATGAGTTGTGTCTTATTTTTGTCATCAATTGTGTCATCATTTTGTTGTCATAGATTGTGTGTCTTAGAGACCTGTCAAGAATTTGGTGGTGGTGGACCTTTAAATGTTGTTTAGGGGAAATAAATGATTTTACTTGAGCCAAGGGGAAAATGAAGGAGTAAGGAAAACAGCCTAGTACAAAGACACAAAGTTATACGTATAAGACAAACGATATTACATATATTAAATGTTGTTCCTTACTACACAAGGTCAGTATGAATTAATATAAGTCCTTAGCGGGCTCTAGATACTCTAAGGTTCACCGTCCCAAACCTGGAACCGTGCACACAGCCACCACAGCTATCAACCGATGACACACATATTTACACCTCTAGGAAACCTGGACTCTCTTATAAAACATCTCCAAAATCTGAATAACTACTCTACAATATCTTGCATCCCTGATAACAAGTAATGAGGGCTTATCTGACTGTACGGCGGGAGGAAATTCCCCAATAGCAAGGTCTGGTCGTCAACGTATCCACCTTCCCTCACGTCAAGATGGCGTCCAACTCTCTTTCGTCATCGCCCCTTAATACTCTATTCTTTACATTTGCAATCAAATCCTTTATTGACTTTATTTACCATATTCCCAAAGCATGCTTTTTGATTGAGTCCATTTTTCCCTTAAATAGTTAGGCTATTCCAGTTAACATTATTCCTAGGAATCTCCAGCTGAGAAGGCACTACTTTTCTGGCCGGATTATTACTGTTGACTCGCGACCTCTCTGACATCAGCTGTAGATTTATTCTAATAGGCATTCTCCACTGTGTCCACCAACATTTTATAACTGAAACAAACCTCCACAGGAGGTAAGGTTCGTAACAGTGGACCAGGAGGTTTCTTGTCGAGGTGGACCAGGTTTCTTGTCGAGTTGGACCAGGTGGTTTCATGTTAAGGTGGACCAGGAAGTTTCTTGTCGAGGTGGACCAGGAGGTTTCTTGTCGAGGTGAACCAGGAAGTTTCTTGTCGAGGTGAACCAGGAGGTTTCTTGTCGAGGTGGACCAGGAGGTGTCTTGTCGAGGTGAACCAGGAGGCTTCTTGTCGAGGTGAACCAGGAAGTTTCTTGTCGAGGTGGACCAGGAGGTTTCTTGTCGAGGTGAACCAGGAGGCTTCTTGTCGAGGTGAACCAGGAAGTTTCTTGTCGAGGTGAACCAGGAGGTTTCTTGTCGAGGTGGACCAGGTTTCTTGTCGAGGTAGACCAGGTTTCTTGTCGAGGTGGACCAGGAGGTTTCTTGTCGAGGTGGACCAGGAGGTTTCTTGTCGAGGTAGACCAGGTTTCTTGTCGAGGTGGACCAGGAGGTTTCTTGTCGAGGTGGACCAGGTTTCTTGTCGAAGTGGACCAGGAGGTTTCTTGTCGAGGTGGACCAGGTTTCTTGTCGAGGTGGACCAGGAGGTTTCTTGTCGAGGTGGACCAGGAGGTTTCTTGTCGAGGTGGACCAGGAGGTTTCTTGTCGAGGTGGACCAGGTTTCTTGTCGAGGTGGACCAGGAGGTTTCTTGTCGAGGTGAACCAGGAAGTTTCTTGTCGAGGTGGACCAGGAGGCTTCTTGTCTGGGTGGACCAGGTTTCTTGTCGAGGTGGACCAGAAGGTTTCTTGTCGAGGTGAACCAGGAAGTTTCTTGTCTAGGTGGACCAGGTTTCTTGTCGAGGTGGACCAGGCGGTTTCTTGTCGAGGTCGAGGTGGACCGGGAGGTTTCTTATTGAGGTGGACCCTGAGGTTTCTTGTCGAGATGGACCAGGTTTCTTGTCGAGTTTGACAAGGTGGTTTCATGTCAAGGTGGACCAGGAATTTCTTGTAGAGGTGGACCAGAAGGTTTCTTGTCGAGGTGAACCAGGAAGTTTCTTGTCTAGGTGGACCAGGTTTCTTGTCGAGGTGGACCAGGCGGTTTCTTGTCGAGGTGGACCGGGAGGTTTCTTATTGAGGTGGACCCTGAGGTTTCTTGTCGAGATGGACCAGGTTTCTTGTCGAGTTTGACAAGGTGGTTTCATGTCAAGGTGGACCAGGAATTTCTTGTAGAGGTGGACCAGAAGGTTTCTTGTCGAGGTGGACCAGGAGGTTTCTTGTTGAGGTGGACCTGGAGGTTTGAACTCGATATGGACCACAGTGTTGGATACTGAGGTGGACCAAGATGTTTGTTCACGGAATGAACCGAGGTGACTGATTTCTTGGCGGCCCACGGTGCTGGGTACTGCACTGGACCACGGTGCTGGGTACTGCACTGGACCACGGTGCTGGGTACTGCACTGGATCACGGTGCTGGGTACTGCACTGAACCACGGTGCTGGGTACTGCACTGGACCACGGTGCTGGGTACTGCACTGGACCACGGTGCTGGGTACTGCACTGGACCACGGTGATGGGTACTGCACTGGACCACGGTATGAGTTCTCGAGATGAGCCGCCAGATGCCACTGTTGAGGAATTCTCAGAGTAGATAAACAAAATAGATGGTGACATACTCTAGAAAATTCAATGCCAGATATTATCTTCTATTGGAGACTTGAATCTACCCAGTTTAAGATGGAGAACAACGAAAAATACCATTATAACCTGAAATTAACCTGGAAAGTACCAAATATCAGAATAGAGAAGTATTTATTTTCTGGGACAAAATTTTGCTCAGCCAGCAGATAACATTACCAACTAGGAACGAACATGCTGTTGATCTGATTTTCACAAACAATGAAGAAATAATCGGGGACAAAATTTGAAATGCTTCATACACTCAGATCATAATCTTATTGAAGTTCAAACTAACATTAATACTCGTAATATGTTCAAAAGCAATGAGAAGCGGAAACAATTTTTCAATAGACTAAATTTTAACAATAATAGGATTAACTGTGGAAAACATGTACATAATACTTGCAAACTACCATCTTAAGGGGAACATGGGAAAGCAACTTAACTGCCAATCAAGGTAGAGAACACTTGACGGCCGAAGGGTGCAAAGTCTGCTTGAAATATGTTTAGTTGTGGATGATCAAAATGAGGCTCATGAGGGTGAAGCAGACAACTTCGCAGAAGAAGGGAAAATATTTACTGCAATGCTTAAGCAGACACGAATATCCCAACAAAGAGAATAAGATATAAAAAAGAGAAATTGAGGAAACAGAACAGAAATTGAAGCGATCATATCAGGAGAACAAAATATAACTGGAACTGAAAGCTATAAAAAAATGAAAAATATATCCACAATATATTTTTCACATTGCAAAATCAAAATAAAAAAAAATTGCAAAAGTTGCAAGTATTGAACTTGTATTTACAATTAAAAGCTCATACGCAGATGACGACAATTTAAATTTGTGAAATCCTAAAAGACTAGTATGAGCATATGTTTAACGCCCCATCAACAACATGAACGTTGAAGATCCGGGTACATTATTTTATAACCATATCCAAAACTCTGTCACTATATCTGATACTAACACCAGTACAGGAGACCGTGAAAGAGAACTTTACAACATGCCCATGTACTCCTGGAATTTTAAATTTATAACGAGGAAAAGATTATAAATTTATATAAAGAAAATGCTTGAATACAGATGAAATTCCAGAAACACTTAAATCTACAGATATAGCTCCCTCTAACAAGGAAAAAAGCCAAGCCCTGGCTAATAAATATTGACTAGTCGCTTGAACATCTATCTAACATAATTAAAGTTTTAAAAGAATGAATAGGAATCATATCTATAGTTTAATGGAGAACAATGAATTACACAACCTGGGTCAACAAGGATTTAAAGAGGGAATATCATTTATTTCGCAATTACTCAATCACTATGACAAAATCACCGAAGCCTTAAAATAAAAAGTAAATGCACATGTATTCACGAACTTTTCAGAAGCACTTGTGACCAGTGTGACATAAATGTGACCCTGGAGCGATATCCCATAAAATGAGATCAGTGGGAATAACAGGTAATGTGGGGCGATGGATATTAAATTTCCTCTCAGACAGAACGAACAGAGTAAAAGTCAGTTAAATAAAATAAAATCCAAGCACAGTGAAAAGCTTTGTACCCCAGGGCATAGTCCTTGCACCATTGTACCCCAGGGCATAGTCCTTGCACCATTGTACCCCAGGGCACAGTCCTTGCACCATTGTACCCCAGGGCATAGTCCTTGCACCATTGTGCCCCAGGGCACAGTCCTTGCATCACTGTACCCCAGGGCATAGTCCTTGCACCATTGTACCCCAGGGCATAGTCCTTGCACCATTGTACCCCAGGGCATAGTCCTTGCACCATTGTACCCCAGGGCATAGTTCTTGCACCACTGTACCCGAGGGCATAGTCCTTGCACCATTGTACCCCAGGGGCATAATCCTTGCACCACTGTACCCCAGGGGCATAGTCCTGGTTGATGGGGTTCTGGGAATTCTTCTACTCCCCAAGCCCGGCCTGAGGCCAGGCTTGACTTGTGAGAGTTTGGTCCACTAGGCTTTTGCTAGGAGCGGCCCGCAGGCCCTCATATCCACGACAGCCCGGTTGGTCCGGCATTCCTTGGAGAAAATGATCTAGTTTTCTCTTGAAGATGTCCACGGTGGTTCCGGCAATATTTCTTTTGCTCGCTGGAAGGATGTTGAACAACCGTGGACCTCTGATGTTTATACAGTGTTCTCTAATTGTGCCTATTGCACCTCTGCTCTTCACTGATTCTATTCTGCATTTTCTTCCATATCGTTCACTCCAGTATGTCGTTATTTTACTGTGTAGATTTGGTACTTGGTCCTCCAGTATCTTCCACGTGAATATTATTTAATATCTCTATCGTGTTTTTTCTTGTGAGTACATTTGGAGAGCTTTGAGACTAACCAAATAATTTGGGTGCTTTATTGCGTCTATGTATGCCGTATATGTTCTCTGTATTCCCTCTATTTCAGCAATCTCTCCTGCTCTGAAGGGGGAAGTGAGTACTGAGCAGTACTCAAGACGGGACAGTACAAGTGATTTGTATAGTACAACCATTGAGATGGGATCCCTGGATTTGAAAGTTCTCGTAATGCATCCGATCATTTTTCTGGCTGCCACAATATTTGCTTGGTTATGCTCCCCTATGGTCGTCAGACATCATTATTCCCAAATCGTTTACATGTTGCTTTCCTACTATGGGCAAATTTGATATTGTTTTGTACCCTGTATCATGTTTAAGGTTCTCATTTTTACCGTACCTGAGTACCTGGAATTTATCACTGTTAAACATCATGTTATTTTCTGTTGCCCAGTCGAAAACTTTATTAATATCTGCTTGAAGTTTTCCAATATCTTCAGCAGAGGTAATTTTCATGCTGATTTTTGTGTCATCTGCAAAGGATGATACGAAGCTGTGACTTGTATTTTTGTCTATATCTGAAATGAGAATAAGGAAAAGCAGTGGTGCAAGGACTGTACCCTGAGGTACAGAGCTTTTAACTGCGCTTGGACCCGATTTTACATGATTGACTGTTACTCGTTGTGTCCTGTTTGACAGAAAACTGAGTATCCAGCGTCCTACTTTACCGGTTATTCCCATTGACTTCATTTTGTGTGCTATCACGCCATGGTCACATTTATCGAAACCTATGCGAAGTCCGTGTATACTACATCAGCATTGTGTTTTTCTTCTAACGCCTCAGTAACTTTGTCGTAGTGATCAAGTAGTTGTGAGAGGCACGATCTTCCCGCTCGAAATCCATGTTGGCCTGGGTTGTGGAGGTCACTGGTCTCGTTGAAACTGGTGACCTGATTCCTAATCACTCTCTCAAATACTTTTATTATGTGGGACGATAGTGCAACTGGTCTATAATTCTTTGCCAATGCTTTGCTCCCTCCCTTGTGTAGAGGGGCTATGTCTGCTGATTTAAGAGCATCTGGTATCTCCCCCGTGTCCAAGCTCTTCCTCCACACTATACAGAGTGCCTGTGCTACTGGCACCTTGCATTTCTTCATAAATATTGAATTCCATGAATCTGGACCCGGAGCTGAGTGCATGGGCATGTTTTCAATTTATCTTTCAAAATCTGGTACGCTCGTGTTGATATCAGTTATATTTACAGGGGTTTGGATATCACGCATAAAAAATTTGTCAGGATCTTCCACTTTCATGTTGTTTATTGGAGTGCTAAACATGTCCTCATATTGTTTTCTTAGGATTTCACTAATTTCTTTGTTATCCTCTGTGTATGAACCTTCACTCGTACGAATAGGTCCAATACTGGCAGTGGTTTTTGCTATGGATTTCGCATATGTGAAGAAGTATTTTGGATTTTTCTTTATTTCCTGAATTGCTTTCTGTTCTAACTGCCTTTCTTCAGTTTGATATGAGTGTTTCAATTTTCGCTCGATTTCTCCAATCTCCCTATTTAAATTATTCCTTCTTTGATGGGAAAGTCGTGTCTGCTTAAGCATTTCCGGTATTTTTTTTCCTTCTTTTATAGTGTCGTTTGCGTTCTCTTTCTACGTTGGAACTTTTTCTGGCTTTCCTCAAAGGAACATGTTTCAGACAGACTTTATATATGTTTCCGAAGTCAGTTTTTCAATTCCTTCTGTAGGATTTTTATTACTTAGAACAGTTTCCCATGGAATGTTTGTAAGTTCTATGTTTATTTTCTCCCAGTCTATCCTTTTATTTTTAAAATGGAATTTATTGAATAACCCGTCTCGCTTGATCAACGTTTTAGGTCTATTCTGAGTATTGATGGTCGTTTGCACTTCAATGAGCTTGTGATCTGAGTATGTGGTATCTGATATCGTAATGTCCCTGATTATGTATTCATTGTTTGTAAGGATCAGATCTATATCTTTTTAATTTCTCTTTTGCTCCGATATCTGCTGGTTGAGAAAAAATTTGTCACAGAATCTAGGCAGTTCTCTAATCTGTGGTTGGTTATGTCCCGATAGATTTCCTGGTATAATATTATTGTTTGTTATTCTCCATCTGAGACTAGGCAAGTTGAAGTCACCTAGGAAGTTAGTATCAGGTTCTCCAAATTATCAAGGCTACTCTCTATTTTGTTTATCTGTTCTGCGAATTTCTCGGCCGTTGCATATGGCAGTATGTATATTAGAATAATAACTAAGTTTATTTTATCTATTTTTACTCCCAGTAACTCTACCATCTCATTTGTAACGTCAACGAGCTCCGAGCATACAAGGTCTTCCCTAATACAGAGCCACTCCTCCATGTGACCTAATTATCCTATCACACCTGTATAGATTATATTCTGGAATCCAGATCTCACTGCCCAAGAATTCCCCTGCATGAGTTTCTGTGAAAGCTCCAAATACTGCATTTGACTCCGTGAGGAGGCCATTTATGAACTGTACTTTGTTGGTTGTTCTTGTTTTTAGTCCTTGTATGTTGGCAAAGATGAATGAGGTTACTCTTTTAAGGATAGTTTGACTGAGAGACTTTTTCGACAAGCCCATTATGCGTGGACATATTGAGTGTGTTCTGACCAGTGCTGATTGTTGTAGGGCAGTTGCCTGTCGTAGTTGTAGTTCCATTTTGGTATGTAATTGTATGTGTAATTCTGGTATGCATGTGGGTCTGGCATCCAGTTCAATACATTCTCTATGCTCCTCCTTTTGAAAGTCCTTGTCCTTGCACCACTGTACCCAGGGACATAGTCCTCGCACCACTGTACACCAGGGCATAGTCCTTGCATCACTGTACCCCAGGGCATAGTCCTAGCATCACTGAACACCAGGGCATAGTCCTTGCACCACTGTACCCCAGGGCATAGTCCTTGCACCACTGTACACCAGGGCATAGTCCTTGCATCACTGTACCCCAGGGCATAGTTCTTGCACCACTGTACCCCAGGGCATAGTCCTTGCACCACTGTACCCCAGGGCATAGTCCTTGCACCATTGTACACCAGGGCATAGTCCTTGCATCACTGTACCCCAGGGCATAGTCCTTGCATCACTGTACCCCAGGGCATAGTTCTTGCACCACTGTACCCCAGGGCATAGTTCTTGCACCACTGTACCCCAGGGCATAGTTCTTGCACCACTGTACCCCAGGGCATAGTTCTTGCACCACTGTACCCCAGGGCATAGTCCTTGCACCACTGTACCCCAGGGCATAGTCCTTGCACCACTGTACCCCAGGGCATAGTCCTTGCACCACTGCTTTTCTCAGTATCATAACAGATATAGACAACAATGCAAATCAGAGATTCGAGTCATCTGTTGCAGATAATACAAATATCAGCATGAATATGACTTCAGTAGTAGACATTCAAAACCTACTATGATTGGGCAACAGAAAATAACATGGCGATTAACAGATTATCAGAGATAAATTGCAGATACATAGGAATGGTAAAAAAAAAATAAACGAGATACATTGTAGAAAACACAATTAGATCTCTTCAAGATTCAAGGAAAACCACATATAAAGGATATCAGAATAATGATGTGTGACGACATAACATACGATGATGATGATAAAGAAAATATGTCATCAGTCAGGAAATTGACAGTGTGGATTATGATAAAATTTCAACTCGATGATTCACCCAGAATGATCCTGATATTTAAATACTTTGTGGTTCCTCCCCTTAGTGCTGCTCCCTACTCATTTACCCTCTCAAAGCGAGAGTTATTTCTGAAATATTGGGAATACAGAGAAGGGACGGGAACGATCAGGAGAAAGCGCTTAGACATTACGACCATATAGCACATGGAAGGGATGAGGATAAGGATTTGGGATGGGACGGGGTGAAGGAATGGTGCCCAACCACTTAGAGGATCGGGTCGCCAACTTACATACCTATAGTCAAGTCTCCCAGATATGACAATATAGCACTTGGAAGGGGGTCAGCAAAAGGGTTTGGGATGGGACGGGGAGGGGGAAAAGGAATGATGCCCAACCACTTATGGAAGGTCGGGGAATGAACGCCGACCTGCATGACGCGAGACCGTCGCTCTACCGTCCAGCCGAAGTGATTGGGCATGGGAATACAGAGAACAAGCTCTGAATGCAACGGTATTACAGAGTACGTAAATTAGAGAGACCATATCAAAGCTCTTAAATGTACTGTCAAAATTGGAGACGAGAATGGAATAACATAAAATGTAAACAAAAAATACTGGAAGGCCAGGTCCCAAATTTGCAAAGTAAAATAACAACATTCTGGAGGGAACGACACGTAAGGGAAGGCAGAACAGAACCATCTGAGATCGCCGACAGATCGTCGACTACCCTACCAACAAACACATTAGAAATATTGCAAGGACAAACGTGGACGTATTTAAGAAACCAAAATTTTCTGCACGAAAAGCCGTATCAACCTGGTTGTAGTGGATATGTGGGTCGGCGGGCCGCTCCAAGCAACAGCATGTTGGATCATATCACACGGGTGGTCGACCCCGGGAAGTAGAAGAGGTCATATAATCTACATATACTCCTGATGTGTGATCTCCTGGTGGACCAGGATGTGTGACCTCCAGGTGGACCAGGATGTGTGACCTCCAGGTGGACCAGGATGTGTGACCTCCAGGTGGACCAGGATGTGTGACCTCCAGGTGGACCAGGATGTGTGACCTCCAGGTGGACCAGGATGTGTGACCTCCAGGTGGACCAGGATGTGATGCCTCCTGGTGGACCAGGATGTGATGCCTCCAGGTGGACCAGGATGTGTAACCTCCAGGTGGACCAGGATGTGTGACCTCCAGGTGGACCAGGATGTGTGACCTCCAGGTGGACCAGGATGTGTGACCTCCAGGTGGACCAGGATGTGTGACCTCCAGGTGGACCAGGATGTGATGCCTCCTGGTGGACCAGGATGTGTGACCTCCAGGTGGACCACGATGTGTGATCACCAGGTGGACCAGGATGTGTGACCTCCAGGTGGACCAGAATGTGTAACCTCCAGGTGGACCAGGATGTGTGATCTCCAGGTGGACCAGGATGTGTGACCTCCAGGTGGACCAGGATGTGTAATCTCCAGGTGGACCAGGATGTGTGACCTCCAGGTGGACCAGGATGTGTGTGACCTCCAGGTGGACCAGGATGTGTGACCTCCAGATGGACCAGGATGTGTGACCTCCAGGTGGACCTTGATGTAATGCCTCGAGGTGGACCTTGATCTTATACCTGGTTCAGGTTGACCACTCTTGTCTTGTACCATTTTTCCTCGCCACCTGCAAATAACTAAATTACTCAAGTGCAGAAAATAGTTATAATAACAACAAAATTTTCCGTAGCGATATATAATAATTTTTGTTTTGATCTTTGTAAATAGGCAGTTTTGTTATGGCCAGAATGGTGAAGTTTTTAGATTTTCCTGGCAGCTTCATCATTGTAAAAATCACTAATGTATACATGGAATCACAATGTTTGTCAACAAACCACCATGACTCCTCAGATAACTCATAAAGCTATCGCGAAAGTGACCAATTATTGACCACAAATCTGTTAGATATTGGACTACAGTAATTAAAGAAAATGAAATCGTGCGTGTCGTTGTGTGTGTACTCACCTAGTTGTGTTTGCGGGGGTTGGGCTCTGGCTCTTTGGTCCCGCCTCTGAACCGTCAATCAACAGGTGTACAGGTTCCTGAGCCTACTGGGCTCTATCATATCTACACTTGAAACTGTGTATGGAGTCAGCCTCCACCACATCACTTCCTAATGCATTCCATTTATCAACCACTCTGACACTAAAAATGTTTTTTCTAATATATCTGTGGCTCATTTGAGCACTCATTTTCCACCTGTGTCCCCTAGTGCGTGTGACCCTTGTGTTAAATAACCTGTCTTTATCTACCCTGTCGATTCCCTTGAGAATCTTGAATGTGGTGATCATGTCATGTGTGTGTGTGTGTCTCTTCTTATCAGGTAGTCCAACCACTTGGGCTGGACGGTAGACCGACGGTCTTGCTTCTTGCTGGTCGGCGTTCAGTCCCCGACCGTCCAACTGGTTGGCCACCATTCCATCTTCTCCCCCCCCCGTCCCATCCCAAATTCTTATCCTGATCAATTCCCAGTGCTATAGAGTCTTAATAGCTTGGCGCTTTCCCTGATAGTACCCTTCCTTTTTTTGCAGGTCGGCGTTCAATCCCAGACGAACCAAGTCATTGGACACCATTCCTTCCCTTCGTAATATCCTAAATCCTTATCCCTCATATCCATTCCAAGTGTTATGTAGTCGTATTGACTTAGTGTTTTCTCCTGATAACTGCCCTACCTGACACTCCCACCAGGTCTTCTGTAGTGTCAAACAATGACCTGAAAACCAATTAAGCCTTACTAAGCCCCATTATAACTTTAATCAGAAGCTACTTCACAGGAAACCGCGAATTCAGAACTGTATTTGGAAAATATTACCATTATAGAAACACTAATTAAAACTTAGTTATGGGTTTTATGAGATAAATGATTGTCTTTGTTCACAGGAGCGGCAGTCCTGTGGCCCTGTGTCAGCCGTGACGTGCCATCTGGCCCTGTGTCAGCCGTGACGTGCTATCTGGCCCTGTGTCAGCCGTGACGTGCCATCTGGCCCTGTGTCAGCCGTGACGTGCTATCTGGCCCTGTGTCAGCCGTGACGTGCCATCTGGCCCTGTGTCAGCCGTGACGTGCCATCTGGCCCTGTGTCAGCCGTGACGTGACATCTGGCCCTGTGTCAGCTGTGACGTGCCATCTGGCCCTGTGTCAGCCGTGACGTGCCATCTGGCCCTGTGTCAGCCGTGACGTGCCATCTGGCCCTGTGTCAGCCGTGACGTGCTATCTGGCCCTGTGTCAGCCGTGACGTGCCATCTGGCCCTGTGTCAGCCGTGACGTGCCATCTGGCCCTGTGTCAGCCGTGACGTGCCATCTGGCCCAGTGTCAGCCGTGACGTGCCATCTGGCCCTGTGTCAGCCGTGACGTGCCATCTGGCCCTGTGTCGGGTAATGTCACGCTGAAGGGGGCAGGGGAGAGGGGAATCCACAAACCACTTGCATCTTAGTGTGGGAAATAGAACAACTGTTCACAACCTTTAGTTTTCTGAATACTAACATTTGGTATGAGAAAAGGTATATTATGGTTATGTACCATAATTTATAGGAATTCAAATGTCAATTATAATTTTTTTATGAGATTATGAACATGACGTGTTTACAAGTTGGTGTTGATAACTGCCTTAAGATACGATCAACTCCAACTGGTACGTGGTATTCAGTTCTCAACACGCAGTCTAAGATGCCCTATACCCACACACTGTGACGACTCCATCAAGAGATAAAAGGTTAATGACTCAAGAATTCACTGCTCTTCATGTATTTACAAAATGAACATTTGCTGCTTCAATTAATTTAAATGTAAATCGATTATCAATTCACACAGTAGCTGTGTTGTGCGGGTCGGAGACAGCTTGAACATCAAATATTGTCTCCTACCAATGTTGATAATCGAACTGCTTTTTAATGGAAAAGCAAGTCCACTCCAAAGTGTCTTTCACGTAACTCAAATCCTAAATTCAAAAATTACATAAGGGGGTTTTGAGGAGGGGAGGGGGGGGGGGTTGGGTTGAGATATATCATATAAAATTTGGAAGTAAACAGTGACTCCATCTCATTCAAATATATTAAAAGGGTTCAGCTCTTAAAATCTTAATCTTGAGATTAAACACTATACACTCGTCGTCATCCTGTGAAGAGATGGCTAACCTCAAGCCTTTCATCACCGGCGGTCAGGTCACACGCCAGCCTGGTGGACCCCGGGGGTCAGGTCACACGCCAGCCTGGTGGACCCCGGGGGTCAGGTCACACGCCCGCCTGGTGGACCCCGGGGGTCAGGTCACACGCCCGCCTGGTGGACCCCGGGGGTCAGGTCACACGCCAGCCTGGTGGACCCCGGGGGTCAGGTCACACGTCAGCCTGGTGGACCCCGGGGTCAGGTCACACGCCAGCCTGGTGGACCCCGGGGGTCAGGTCACACGCCAGCCTGGTGGACCCCGGGGGTCAGGTCACACGTCAGCCTGGTGGACCCCGGGGGTCAGGTCACACGTCAGCCTGGTGGATCCCGGGGGTCAGGTCACACGCCAGCCTGGTGGACCCCGGGGGTCAGGTCACACGCCAGCCTGGTGGACCCCGGGGGTCAGGTCACACGCCAGCCTGGTGGATCCCGGGGGTCAGGTCACACTCCAGCCTCGTGGACCCCGGGGGTCAGGTCACACGCCAGCCTGGTGGACCCCGGGGGTCAGGTCACACGCCAGCCTCGTGGACCCCGGGGGTCAGGTCACACGCCAGCCTCGTGGACCCCGGGGGTCAGGTCACACGCCAGCCTCGTGGACCCCGGGGGTCAGGTCACACGTCAGCCTGGTGGACCCCGGGGGTCAGGTCACACGCCAGCCTCGTGGATCCCGGGGGTCAGGTCACACTCCAGCCTGGTGGACCCCGGGGATCAGGTCACACGCCAGCCTGGTGGACCCCGGGGGTCAGGTCACACGCCAGCCTCATGGACCCCGGGGGTCAGGTCACACGCCAGCCTCGTGGACCCCGGGGGTCAGGTCACACGCCAGCCTCGTGGACCCCGGGGGTCAGGTCACACGCCAGCCTCGTGGACCCCGGGGGTCAGGTCACACGCCAGCCTCGTGGACCGCGGGGGTCAGGTCACACGCCCGCCTGGTGGACCCCGGGGGTCAGGTCACACGCCAGCCTGGTGGACCCCGGGGGTCAGGTCACACGCCCGCCTGGTGGACCCCGGGGGTCAGGTCACACGCCCGCCTGGTGGACCCCGGGGGTCAGGTCACACGCCAGCCTGGTGGACCCCGGGGGTCAGGTCACACGTCAGCCTGGTGGACCCCGGGGGTCAGGTCACACGCCAGCCTGGTGGACCCCGGGGGTCAGGTCACACGCCAGCCTGGTGGACCCCGGGGGTCAGGTCACACGTCAGCCTGGTGGACCCCGGGGGTCAGGTCACACGTCAGCCTGGTGGATCCCGGGGGTCAGGTCACACGCCAGCCTGGTGGACCCCGGGGGTCAGGTCACACGCCAGCCTGGTGGACCCCGGGGGTCAGGTCACACGCCAGCCTGGTGGATCCCGGGGGTCAGGTCACACTCCAGCCTCGTGGACCCCGGGGGTCAGGTCACACGCCAGCCTGGTGGACCCCGGGGGTCAGGTCACACGCCAGCCTCGTGGACCCCGGGGGTCAGGTCACACGCCAGCCTCGTGGACCCCGGGGGTCAGGTCACACGCCAGCCTCGTGGACCCCGGGGGTCAGGTCACACGTCAGCCTGGTGGACCCCGGGGGTCAGGTCACACGCCAGCCTCGTGGATCCCGGGGGTCAGGTCACACTCCAGCCTGGTGGACCCCGGGGATCAGGTCACACGCCAGCCTGGTGGACCCCGGGGGTCAGGTCACACGCCAGCCTCATGGACCCCGGGGGTCAGGTCACACGCCAGCCTCGTGGACCCCGGGGGTCAGGTCACACGCCAGCCTCGTGGACCCCGGGGGTCAGGTCACACGCCAGCCTCGTGGACCCCGGGGTCAGGTCACACGCCAGCCTCGTGGACCGCGGGGGTCAGGTCACACGCCAGCCTCGTGGACCCCGGGGGTCAGGTCACACGCCAGCCTGGTGGACCCCGGGGGTCAGGTCACACGCCAGCCTGGTGGACCCCAGGGTCAGGTCACACGCCCGCCTGGTGGACCCCGGGGTTAGGTCACACGCCAGCCTGGTGGACCCCGGGGGTCAGGTCACACGCCCGCCTGGTGGACCCCGGGGGTCAGGTCACACGTCAGGCTGGTGGACCCCGAGGGTCAGGTCACACGCCCGCCTGGTGGACCCCGGGGGTCAGGTCACACGTCAGCCTGGTGGACCCCGGGGGTCAGGTCACACGCCAGCCTGGTGGACCCCGGGGGTCAGGTCACACGCCCGCCTGGTGGACCCCGGGGGTCAGGTCACACGTCAGCCTGGTGGACCCCGGGGGTCAGGTCACACGCCAGCCTCGTGGACCCCGGGGGTCAGGTCACACGTCAGCCTGGTGGACCCCGGGGGTCAGGTCACACGCCAGCCTGGTGGACCCCGGGGTCAGGTCACACGCCAGCCTGGTGGACCCCGGGGGTCAGGTCACACGCCAGCCTCGTGGATCCCGGGGGTCAGGTCACACGCCAGCCTCGTGGACCCCGGGGGTCAGGTCACACGCCAGCCTGGTGGACCCCGGGGGTCAGGTCACACGCCAGCCTCGTGGACCCCGGGGGTCAGGTCACACGCCAGCCTCGTGGACCCTGGGGGTCAGGTCACACGCCAGCCTCGTGGACCCCGGGGGTCAGGTCACACGCCAGCCTCGTGGACCCCGGGGGTCAGGTCACACGTCAGCCTGGTGGACCCCGGGGGTCAGGTCACACGCCAGCTTCGTGGATCCCGGGGGTCAGGTCACACGCCAGCCTGGTGGACCCCGGGGATCAGGTCACACGCCAGCCTGGTGGACCCCGGGGGTCAGGTCACACGCCAGCCTCATGGACCCCGGGGGTCAGGTCACACGCCAGCCTCGTGGACCCCGGGGGTCAGGTCACACGCCAGCCTCGTGGACCCCGGGGGTCAGGTCACACGCCAGCCTCGTGGACCCCGGGGGTCAGGTCACACGCCAGCCTCGTGGACCCCGGGGGTCAGGTCACACGCCAGCCTCGTGGACCCCGGGGGTCAGGTCACACGCCAGCCTGGTGGACCCCGGGGGTCAGGTCACACGCCAGCCTGGTGGACCCCGGGGGTCAGGTCACACGCCAGCCTCGTGGACCCCGGGGGTCAGGTCACACGCCAGCCTCGTGGACCCCGGGGGTCAGGTCACACGCCAGCCTCGTGGACCCCGGGGGTCAGGTCACACGCCAGCCTGGTTGACCCCGGGGGTCAGGTCACACGCCAGCCTCGTGGACCCCGGGGGTCAGGTCACACGCCAGCCTCGTGGACCCCGGGGGTCAGGTCACACGCCAGCCTCGTGGACCCCGGGGGTCCTGTCTCATGTGTCCAGAAAAAGAGAACAACATTCTTTCGGGAAAAAAGAGGAGACCTGGTGGCAAGAGCGAGGCAGGAGGGAGGGAGGCAGGAGGGAGGGAGGCAGGAGGGAGGCAGGAGGGAGGCATATAGCCCTTCAGTGTTCACATGAACCTTCCTGAATAACGCATCGACTTCATTTCAACTCTTTGCTCACTTCCCCAGTCTTCTGACTGGGGAAGGGGGCCCTCCCCTCACTCATGCGTCCCCTCCCTCGACCCCCAGAGGACCCCCAGAGGACCCCCTGAGGACCCTCTGAGGACCCTCTGAGGACCCCAAGCCTAGCTTCAACTGGGCCTCAAGGAAGAAGCACCTCAAGGTGGCCCCCCAACAGGCAAGATGTAGGTCAGGATAAGCATAATGTGGGGAGGATAGATGGGGGGGGGAATGGTCTTGATAGGCATAGTGGTGGAGGTCATGATAGGCATAGAAGGGATAGGGGGTAAGGGTTGTCTGGTACCTGGTACCTGGCTGAACTAACAGCGGCGTAATTACTGCCTGAACGCTGGCCAGGTACTCATCAGCTGAAGCGTTATAATGTTACTTTTAAAAACCATATTATATTTTGCACTTAGTAAATAAATAACTTTGCACTAGCTTTAATAAACTTGATTACAATTCGTTGGAGAACACAACCTGCCTTAAACACGCTCACTAACCAAGGTATAAACTCACTGACTTTCACTATCTGTTTAAGACACGCGAAACCACGAAACAAACAGAGGTAATCAACACCAATTACTAACAGGATCATGGATTCCATCTCAAGGAAGGGGTAACACTATCTTACTAGTGATCAAATCCACAAGGGCCGTGATGAGGGTTCGAACTTACGTCCGGGATGATCCCAGACGCGCCTTAGTTGACTGCGCCACAACATGGTTAAAAAGAATTGTAACCTGGAGTGCTACTTGCCCTGACGATCATCCCGGACGTAGGTTCGAACCCTCATCTTAGCCCTTGTTGATTTGTTCATTTGATATATCACGCTATTGTGATCTCTGTGTGACTATCTTACTACAGTAATTCAGGAAAGATCAACACGTATAAATGAACAGATATTGTCCTCAACTTTAATGTGATGACCCTGAGCCCAAGATGCTAAAAGGGGCTTTATTCCAACTTGACTGGAATTCCTCAGTAAAGTTGAATCGCATAGTAAAATATATAAATAATATTGTAATAAATATCTAAGTCTTAAGATAAAAGCATTGGTAAATACAGTGTGATTACGGTAGTGCATCGTACAGGACACAGCGCCACCGTAACGTGACGGAGATAAAGAAAAAGAATGAGAGACAGAAGTGTCAGACCGAGAGATAGAACATTGAGATAACGAGAGATAGATCAGCGAAAGAACAAGAGATAGAACAGTGAAAGAACGAAATTTAGAACATCGAGATAACGAAAGATAGAACAGCAAGAGAACGAGAAAGAGAACAGCGAAAAAACCAGAGATAAAATAATAAGTGAAGAATGACAGAATTAAAACACCAATAAAAACACAATTCAAGCACACTCTCTCTCTCCTTGAAAGTGAGCAAGGGAAGAAATTGAGGCAGCATAAACTCATCAGGGATGAGTTCCAGGAGATTGAGCGCATGCAACACTCGTACCATAATACAAAAGGCAGATGTGTAAAGAGCTGGCGCCTGAACCGTAGAGGAGTTAGTGAGGCGAGTACTGGAGGGCAGGCTTATGGTAGGGGTATTGATACAGAGGGCGGAGAGTGTTACAGGAGAAGAGAGAACTGGATTTATGCAAGGGTGGGAACGTGAGCACACGCCTAAAGATTGACTTTAGAATACGGCTGGTGGTGGTGGTGGTGGTGGGGGGGAGCTTAGAGTATTTTGGATTTCCAGTAATCTCAAGGATTTTTTTTTTTTAAAGATTGGCTTTGGAAACTACGAAAGGCAAAGGTTGGGAGTTACGAGAATTCTCAGTAATCTCCAAGATATTGAAGATTTACTCTGGAATATTGTACATAACAGTATGCAGTGTTTGTCGTTACTCCCACTTACTCTCACTCCCACACATCCTTGTCTGAAGGATTGATGTCACTGCCTCAAGATAATATAACAGGAAGAGGCTCAGTTATTACCGATTTTCTTTATCAGAAATTCCCTAAACTGGCTTTAGATAACACAAAAAAGGGTTTAAGAGTTTAACTTATATTCAAGAACCTACATAGAGATTACCTGAATCAGATAACATAAATAACACAAATATTAAAACACATAAAACAAACTTTCTTTTAATCCCAGAAAACTTAAATCGGTCTCGATAAAAGAATTATTTTAAATAGTGAAATTTCCAATTGACATTAAGGGCATCATTAACGTCATTCTAAGATGTCAGCACTGGAAGTTTTAACAGAACTAGAAGTTTAATCTTGTATGACAAGTAGTGAGGGGGAAGTGTTCGGGCTGGAAGAGGGGAAACAGAGATATCGCTTAAGGTGAGAGAAGAAATGCAAGTTTAATCTTGGGGGTCAACGGAGGGCATATACTTTACAGGATTTTCACAGGATGTTCGTGGTTATTCTGTGGGAAGGGAACTAGGGAACTATCAGGGGTAAAGTGCCACGCCATCACGACTATATAGCACTGGGAAGGGGTCAGGATAAGGATTTGGGATGGGACGGTGGAAAGGAATGGTACCCAACCACTTGGACGGTCGGGGATTGAACGCCGACCTGCATGAAGCTAGACCGTCGCTCTACCGTCCAGCCCAAGTGGTTGGGTTATTCTGTGGGAGGTTGTATGTTGGAGTTATACTATGGGAGGTTGTGTGTGGGAGTGGGTGAGTTATACTGTGGTAGTGATGGAGTTATACTGTAGGAGGTTGTGTGTGTAGGAGTGATGGAGTTATACTGTGGGAGGTTGTGTGTTCATGGAGTTGTTCTGTGGGAGGTTGTGTGTAGGTGGAGTTATACTGTGGAAGGTTGTGTGTTAATGGAGTTAAACTGTGGGAGGTTTTGTGTGGAAGTGATGGAGTTATACTACCGGAAGTTGTATGTGGGAGAGGGTGAGTTATACTGTGGTAGTTATGGAGTTATACTGTGGGAGGTTGAGTGGAGGAGCGAAGAAAGAAGGCTAAACAAATGGGAGTTATGATAGGCTCTGTAACATACACTCTGACAACCTTGAACATGGAAGGCCAAGACTGTTTATTTATCTGTATATCTTACATGCTGTCTCATCCCATGGTCCATCGCCATTAACAAACACCTCTGCACTTATTCTCTTCCCAAAGAACTGCCGAACTTCCTTGTCCTCCTCCTGATAACTCCAGAGCTTTTGCCCTAAACTCACTATTAAACAAAGTGTTTGATTCTATACTTATTGATTTTCTAGCCGACGAACTATACACCTGTGAGTCTGAATTTGCATACAATGCTGGTTACTCACCCATGCTCAGTAGTTTTGCGGGGTTGGAAACTATGCTGTATAGTTTCAATGCTTTTGAAACTATACAGCATGGTATATATTTTGAAACTTTTGCTGTAAAGAAACTATGCTTTTCCCCTCACGGGGAAAACCTTTGCTCGGTTTCTTGATACTTCCAAAGATTTTAAATTGAACACACCAGACGTTTCAGAGACTAATCAGAGAAGCATGTCCTGTCGTCGCTTGATTCTTATGTTTGTTCGTATTGGGTATGCAAATTAGCTATGAAATTAAGTAATGTCCTGTATGAAAAATTCTCCCTGAAAGTGGGGTCAAACTAAGTGCTGTTACTAGTTCTTTATTGTTTGATATCTAGCTTGCTCCATTGTTGAATTTGTTCGAAATAGCCAGTAGAACCAGTAGAGTAGCTCTAGCCAATAGACCTGGCCAGCTTCAGCCAGTAGAATTATAGAGCTAGTTGCTACCGCACTTAGCCAGGACTAAGTGGCCTTATCAGTGGCCTTAGCCGTACTTAGGCCACTGATTTCTGTCATGTTGATGATCTTGTGGTGTTAGCCCCGTCCAAAGAGGCAATGGAAATTTTGATTAATATATTTAGGATACAATGCTGAATATTAACATTTAATCCTGTCATTTGTCAGATGTGTTATAAATGCTATTAACTGACAGTTTTTTACCAAAATAACATTACTAAGGAGAACAACGCCAGTAAAGTATTCTGAAAAGCATTTGGGGCAAATTATAGCTCAAAGAGCCTCACTTGACAATTTTTCTGATACTATTACATATCTAAAGATCCGAACTAATACCATTTGTGAACTTCGTCATAATACCATTATGACGAACTAATACCTTCGAACTAATACCATTTGTGAACTTCGTCATCTTAATATCTGGTCGAAAGTAATTTCATTGTCAATTAATTTTTTGGGGGCAATGGAGTGGCTTGAACCCGCATTCTGGTGGTTCCCAAACGACTCGGCAACGTTGGTACTGGAGGCCATGTCCAAGCCTGTATGGATGTGAACAATGGGAGATAAACAAATGTTCACTAAGGAAAACATAATTGTGAGTAGAGGAAATATTCTAGATATTGGGTGTCCATCCTGTCACTCTCGGCAGTCTCCCTCCTGATTCACAGAAGAATTATATAATTTTATCTAGAAGGAATCATCCATCCAGCAAACTCAATCAACTCCGTTTAAGTAATCGCTTATTCTTGGACACTTTCACTTTTCCATAAAAAACAATTAATTGTTACGAAATACAATCTAAGAATGATTGACATAATGTTACAAAGCAGGAAAACAGGATAAAATAAAAGAACAAGCAGCTAGAAAAAGCAGAGCGAGTCATACCTGGACAATTGGAACTATGAAGAACTATCACAAAGCGACAGATTACTGACAGGCCTATTGAAGTTCTATTGAAGTCAGATCTCTATTGTATGAGCCCATGAGTGTTTTCAGTGATTTTCATCTTGGACTTTCCTAAATATGTTGAAACACAGTGTTGACTGTGAACAAATTTCACTAACATCATGGTATAATTAGGTATGCTGTTCATCCTAATTTTTTGTAAATATTAAACATACCAATATCCACCATACCAAGTCTATTGGTAAGCCTCATTTAAGGCTTACCACTTATTTGTTTTAAAAATATGTCTCACCACTCCCATAGTAAATTAAATATTTTCACCTAATTCCAAAATGTCAATTTGATTTAGATAGGTACACTTCCGTTCAGGAAGCATATATATTTCCCTGATTCGTGTAAGTTATCGCGAATACGGTTGTGAATCCGCGAACGACATTGTTTACATACTGTGATGTTATTGTGACCCTTTAATGTACTGTAATTCTTTATATGTCAACATTCCCAATTATAAGTGTATACCAATTCATGAACAAAGCTTTGGATATCATTTGATTGATTGTAACTAGCAGCGGTGGAGTAACTTGTGGCGGGGGAGTAACAAGAGGCGGTGGAGTAACTAGTGGCGGGGGAGTAACAAGAGGCGGTGGAGTAACTAGTGGCGGGGGAGTAACTAGTTGCGGGGAAGTAACTAGTGGCGGGGGAGTAACTAGTTGCGGGGAAGTAACTAGTGGCGGGGGAGTAACTTGTGGCAGTGGAGTAACTAGTGGCGGGGGAGTAACTAGAGGCGGTGGAGTAACTAGTGGCGGGGGAGTAGCTAGTAGCGGGGGAGTAGCTAGTGGCGGGGAGTAACTAGTGGCGGGGGAATAACTAGTGGCTGGGGAGTAACTAGTGGCGAAGGAGTAACTAGTGGCGGTGGAGTAACTAGTGACGTTGGAGAAACTAGTAGCAGGAGAGTAACTAGTGGCAAGGGAGTAACTAGTGGCGGGAGAATAATTAGTTGCGGTGGAGTAACGAGTGGCGGTGGAGTAATTAGTTTCAAGGGAGTAATTAGTGTCGGTGGAGTAACTAGTGGAGGGGAGTAACTAGTGACGTTGGAGAAACTAGTAGCGGGGAGTAACTAGTGACGGTGGAGTAACGAGTGGCGGTAGAGTAACTAGTTTCAAGGGAGTAATTAGTGTCAGTGGAGTAACTAGTGGAGGGGGAATAACTAGTAGCGGGGGAGTAACTAGGGGCGGGGGATAACTAGGGGCAGGGGAGTAACTAGTGGCGGTGGAGTAACTAGTTTCAAGGGAGTAATTAGTGTCGGGGGAGTAACTAGTGGCGGGGGAGTAGCTAGTGGCGGGGGATAAAGAGCGGCGGAGGAGTAACTAGTGGCGAGGGAGTAACTAGTGGCCGTAGAATAACTAGTGGCCGTGGAATAACTAGTGGCGAGGGAGTAACTAGTGGCTGTAGAATAACTAGTGGGGGGAATAACTAGTAGCGGGAAGTAACTAGTGACGGTGAAGTAGCTAGTGGCGGGGAGTAACTAGTGGCGGGGGAGTAACTAGTGGCGGTGGAGTAACTAGTGGCGGGGGATAACTAGTGGCGGGGGAGTAACTAGTGGTGGGGGATAACTAGTAGCGGTGGAGTAAATAGTGGCGGGGATAACTAGTGGCGGAGGAGTAACTAGTGGCCGGGGATAACTAGTGGCGGGGGAGAAACTTGTATCGGGGGAGTAACTAGGGGCGGTGGAGTAACTAGTGGCGGGGAGTAACTAGTGGCGGGGGAGTAACTAGTGGCGGTGGAGTAACTAGTGGCGGGGGAGTAACTTGTATCGGGGGGGGAGTAACTAGGGACGGTGGAGTAACTAGTGGCGGGGAGTAACTAGTGGCGGGGGAGTAACTAGTGGCGGTGGAGTAACTAGTGGCGGGGAGTAACTAGTGTAGGAGGAGTAACTAGTGCCGGGGGAGTAACTAGTGGCGGGGGATAACTAGTGGTAGTGGAGTAACTAGTGGTGGTGGAGTAACTAGTCACGGTGGAGTAACTAGTGGCGGTGGAGTAACTAGTGGCGGTGGAGTAATTAATGGCGGTGGAGTAACTAATGGCGGTGGAGTAACTAGTTTCAAGGGAGTAATTATTGGCGGTGGAGTAACTAGTGGCGGTGGCGTAACTAGTGGCGGTGGAGTAACTAGCGGCGGTGGAGTAACTAGTAGCGGTGGAGTAACTAGTGGCGGTGGAGTAACTAGTGACGGTGGAGTAACTAGTGGCGGGGAGAAACTAGTGTCGGAGGAGTAACTAGTGGCGGTGGAGTAACTAGTGGCAGGGGAGTAACTAGTGGCGGTGGAGTAACTAGTGGCGGGGAAATAACTAGTAGCGAAGGAGTAACTAGTGGCGGGGGAGTAACTAGTAGCGGTGGAGTATCTAGTGGTGGGGGAGTAACTAGTGGCGGAAAAGAATCTAGTGGCGGTGGAGTAACTAGTGGCGGGAGAGTAGTTAGTGTCGGGGGGAGACACTATAGTAGCGGGGGAGTAACTAGTGGCGGTGGAGTAGCTAGTGGCGGTGGAGTAACTAGTGGCGGTGGGAGAAACTAGTAGCGTTGGAGTAACTAGTGGCGGTGGAGTAACTTGTGGCGTTGGAGTAACTAGTTACGGGGGAGGAACTAGTGGTGGGGTAGTAACTAGTCGCGGGGGAGTAACTAGTGGCGGAGGGGTAACTAGTGGCGTTGGAGTAACTTGTGGCGGGGGAGTAACTACTAACGGTGGAGTAGCTATTGGCGGTGGAGTAACTAGTGGCGTAGTGGCGGGGAGTAACTAGTGTAGGAGTAGTAACTAGTGCCGGGGGAGTAACTAGTGGCGGTGGAGTAACTAATTTCAAGGGAGTAATTAGTGGAGGTGGAGTAACTAGTGGCGGTGGAGTAACTAGTGGCGGTGGAGTAACTAGCGGCGGTGGAGTAACTAGTGGCGGTGGAGTAACTAGTGGCGGTGGAGTAACTAGTGGCGGTCGAGTAACTAATCATGGTGGAGTAAATAGTGGCGGGGAGTAACTAGTGTCGGAGGAGTAACTAGTGGCGGTGGAGTAACTAGTGGCGGTGGAGTAACAAGTGGCAGGGGAGTAATTAGTGGCGGTGGAGTAACTAGTGGTGGGGGAGTAACTAGTGGTGGGGGAGTAACTAGTGGCGGTGGAGTAGCTAGTGGCGATGGAGTAACTAGTGGCGTGGGAGGAACTAGTGGCGATGGAGTAACTAGGCGCGGTGGAGTAGCTAGTGGCGGTGGAGTAACTAGTGGCGGTGGAGTAACTAGTGGCGGTGGAGTAACTACTAGCGGTGGAGTAACTAGTGGAGGGGGAGTAACTAGTAGAAGTGGAGTAACTAGTTGCGGTAGAGTAACTAGCTGCAGTAGAGTAACTAATTGTGGTGGAGTAACTAGTGGCGGGGGAGTAACTAGTGGCGGTGGAGTAACTAGTGGTGGGGGTGTAACTAGTAGCGGCGGAGTAAATAGTGGCGGTGGAGTGACTAGTGGTGGGGGAGTAACTAGTGTCGGTGGAGTAACTAGTGGTGGTGGACTAACTAATAGCTGTAGAGTAACTAATGGCTGTGGAGTAACAAGTGGTGGTTGACTAATTAATGGCTGTGGAGTAACTAGTGTCGGGGGAGTAACTAGTGGCGGCGGAGAAATTAGCAGCGGGGGAGTAACTAGTAACGGGGGAGTAACTAGTAACGGGGGAGTAACTAGTAACGGGGGAGTAACTAGTTGCGGGGGAGTAACTAGTAACGGGTGAGTAACTAGTAACGAGGGAGTAACTAACTGCGGTGGAGTAACTAGTCGCGGGGGAGTAACTATTGGCAGTGGAGTAACTAGTAGAAGGGGAGTAACTAGTGGCGGGGGAGTAACTAGTGGCGGGGAAGTAACTAGTGGCGGGGGAGTAACTAGTGGCGGGGGAGTAACTTGTGGCGGGGAAGTAACTAGTGGCGGGGGAGTAACTAGTGGCGGGGGAGTAACTAGTCGCGGTGGACTAACTAGTAGCGGTGGAGTAATTGATGGCTGTGGAGTAAGTATTGGCGGGGGAGAAACTAGTTACGGGTGAGTAACTAGTAGCGGGGGAGAAACTAGTGGAGGGGGAGATACTAGTGGCGGGGAAATAACAAGTGGCGGTGGAGTAACTAATAGCTGTGGAGTAACTAGTGGCGGGGGAGAAACTAGTGGCGGTGGGGAAACCATTTATGGTGCAGTAACTAGTGGTGGGGGAGTAACTAATGGTGGGGGAGTAACTAGTGGTGGGGAGTATATAGTGGCGGTGGACTAACTAGTGGCGGTGGAGTAAATAATGGCTGTGGAGTAACTAGTGGCGGGGGAGAAACTAGTTACGGGGGAGTAACTAGTGGCGGGGGAGTAACTAGTGGCGGGGGTGATACTAGTGGCGGTGGAGTAACTAGTAGCGGGGTAGTAACTAGTGGTGGGGAGTAACTAGTGACGGTGGACTAACTAGTGGCGGTGGAGTAACTAATGGCTGTGGAGTAACTAGTGGCTGGGAAGAAACTAATGGCGGTGGAGTAACCATTGGTGGTGCAGTAACTAGTGGCGGGGGAGTAACTAATGGCGGGGGAGTAACTAGTGGTGGGGAGTAACTAGTGGCGGTGGACTAACTAGTGGCGGTGGAGTAACTAATGGCTGTAGAGTAACTAGTGGTGGGGGGGGAAGTAACTACAGACGGGAGAGTAACTAGTGGCGGGGAAGTAGCTAGTTGCGGGGAAGTAACTAGTGGCGGTGGAGTAACTAGTGGCGGTGGAGTAACTAGTGGCGGTGGAGTAACTAGTGGCGTTGGAGTAACTAGTAGCGGTGGAGTAACTAGAAGCGGGAGAGTAACTAGTGGTGGGAGAATAACTAGTTTCGGGGTAGTAACTAGTGGCGGGGGAGTAACTAGTTGCGAGGGAGTAACTAGTGGCGGTGGAGTAACTAGTGGTGGTGGAGTAACTAGTGGCGGTGGAGTAACTAGTGGCGTTGGAGTAACTAGTGGCGGTGGAGTAACTAGAAGCGGGAGAGTAACTAGTGGCGGTGGAGTAACTAATGACGGGGGAGTAACTAGTAGCCGGGGAGTAACTAGTAGTGGGAGAGTAACTAGTGGCGGGGGAGTAACTAATGACGGTGGAGTAACTAGTAGCCGGGGAGTAACTAGTAGTGGGAGAGTAACTAGTGGCGGTGGAGTAACTAGTAGCGGTGGAGTAACTAGTAGCGGTAGAGTAACTAGTGGCGGTGGAGTAACTAGTGGCGGGGGAGTAACTAGTAGCGGGAGAGTAACTAGTGGCGGTGGAGTAACTAGTGGCGGGGGACTAAATAGTGGCGGGGGAGTAACTAGTAGCGGGAGAGTAACTAGTGGCGGGGGAGTAACTAGTAGCGGGAGAGTAACTAGTAGCGGTAGAGTAACTAGAAGTGGTGGAGTAACTAGTGGCGGTGGAGTAACTAGTGGCGGTGGAGTAACTACTAGCGGTGGAGTAACTAGTGGCGGTGGAGTAACTAGTGGCCGGGGGAGTAACTAGTAGCAGGAGAGTAACTATTGGCTGTTGAGTAACTAGTAGCGGTGGAGTAACTAGTAGCGGTGGAGAAACTAGTGGCGGGGGAGTAACTAGTGGCGAGGGAGTAACTAGTGGCGGTGGAGTAACTAGTGGCGGGGGAGTAACTTGTGGTGGGGGAGTAACTAGCAGCGGGGGAGTAACTAGCGGCGGGGGAGTAACTTGTGGCGGGGGAGTAACTAGTGGCAGGGGAGTAACTTGTAGTGGGGGAGTAACTAGCGGCGGGGGAGTAACTAGCGGAGGGGAAGTAACTTGTGGCGGGGGAATAACTAGTAGCGGGAGGGTAACTAGTGGCGTTGGAGTAACTAGTGGCGGGAGAGTATCTAGTGGCGGTGGAGTAACTAGTAGCGGTGGAGTAACTAGTGGCGAATGAGTAACTAGTGGTGGGAGAGTAACTAGTGGCGGGGGAGTTACTATTAGCGGGGGAGTTACTAGTAGCGGGGGAGTAACTAGTGCTTGTGGAGTAACCACTGGCGGTGGAGTAACTAGTGGCGGGGGAGTAACCATTGGCGTTGGAGTAAGTAGTGGCGGGGGAGTAAATAATGGCGGGGGACTAACTAGTGGCGAATGAGTAACTAGTGGCGGAGGCGTAACTATTGGCGGGGGAGTAACTATTGGCGGGGAGTAACTAGTGGCGTTGGAGTAACTAGTGGCGGGGGAGTAACTATTGGCGGGGAGTAACTAGTGGCGTTGGAGTAACTAGTGGCGGGGGAGTAACTAGTGGCGGTGGAGTAAGTAGTTTCGGTGAAGTAACTAGTGGCGGTGGGGTAACTAGTGGCCGGGGAGTAACTAGTGGCGGTGAAGTAACTAGCGGCGGTGGAGTAACTAGTGGCGGTGGAGTAACTAGTGGCCGGGGAGTAACTAGTGGCCGGGGAGTAACTAGTAGCGGGAGAGTAGCTAGTGGCGGTGGAGTAACTGGTGGCGGTGGAGTAACTAGTGGCGGGGGAGTAACTAATGGCGTGGGAGTAACTATTGGCGGTGGAGTAACTAGTGGCGTTGGAGTAACTAGTGGCGGGGGAGTAACTAGTGGCGGGGGAGTAACTAGTTTCGGTGAAGTAACTTGTGGCGGTGGAGTAACTAGTGGCCGGGGAGTAACTAGTGGCGGTGAAGTAACTAGTGGCGGTGGAGTAGCCAGTGGCGGTGGTGTAACTAGTGGCGGTGGTGTAACTAGTGGCTGGGAAGTAACTAGTAGCGGTAGAGTAACTAGTGACGGTGGAGTAACTAGTGGTGGTGGAGTAACTAGTGGCGAGGAAGTAACTAGTGGCGGGGGAGTAATTTGTGGCGGGGGAGTAACTAGTGGCGGGGGAGTAACTAGTGGCGGGGGAGTAACTAGTGGCGGGGAGTAACTAGTGGCGGGGGAGAAACTAGTGGCGGGGGAGAAACTAGTAGCGGGGGAGTAACTAGTGGAGGTGGAGTAACTAGTAGCGGTGGAGTAACTAGTAACGGTGGAGTAACTAGTGGCGGGGGAGTAACTAATGGCCGGGAAATAACTGTTGGCGGTGGAGTAACTAGTGGCGGGGGAGTAACTTTTGGCGGTGGAGTAACTAGTTGCAGGGGAGTAACTAGTGGCGGTGGAGTAACTAGTGGCGGGGGAGTAACTAGTGGCTGTTGAGTAACTAGTGGCGGGGAAGTAACTAGTGGCGGGAGAGTATCTAGTGGTGGGAGAGCAACTAGTGGCCGGGGAGTAACTAGTTGCCGAGGAGTAACTAGTGACGGTGGAGTAACTAGCGGCGGGGGAGTAACTAGTGGCGGGGGAGTAACTAGTGGTGGGGGAGTAAATAGTGGCGGGGAATTAACTATTGGCGGTGGAGTAACTAGTGACGGGGGAAAAACTAGTGGCGGTGGAGTAACTAGTGGCGGAGGAGTAACTAATTGCGGGGGAGTAACTAGTGGCGGGGAAGTAACTAGTGTTGGTAGAGTAACTAGTGGCGGTGGAGTAACTAGTGGTGGGGGAAGAACTAGTGGCGGGGAAGTAACTAGTGGCGGGGGAGTAACTAGTGGCGGTGGAGTAACTAGTGGCGGGGGAGTAACTAGTGGCGGGTGAGTAACTTGTGGCGGGGAAGTAACTAGTCTCGGGGAAGTATCTAGTGGTGGGAGAGTAACTAGTGGCCGGAGAGTAACTAGTTGCCGAGGAGTAACTAGTGACGGTGGAGTAACTAGCGGCGGGGGAGTAACTAGTGGCGGGGGAGTAACTAGTGGCGGGGGAGTAACTAGTAGCGGGGAAGTAACTAGTGGCGGGGGAGTAACTGGTGGCGGGGGAGTAACTATTGGCGGGGGAGTAGCTAGTGGCGGGGGAGTTACTAGTGGCGGGGAAATAACTAGTGGCGGTGGAATAACTAGTAGCGGGAGAGTAAGTAGTGGTGGTGGAGTAACTAGTGGCGGTGGAGTTACTAGTGGCGGTGGAGTAACTAGTAGCAGGAGAGTAAGTAGTGGTGGTGGAGTAACTAGTGGCGGGGAAGTAACTAGTGGCGGGGAAGTAACTAGTGGCGGTGGAGTAACTAGTATCGATAGAGTAACCAGTGGCGGTGGAGTAACTAATGGCGGTGGAGTAGCTAGTGACGGTGGAGTAACTAGTGACGGGAGAGTAACTAGTGACGGGAGAGTAACTAGTGACGGGAGAGTAACTAGTGACGGGAGAGTAAATAGTGACGGGAGAGTAACTAGTGATGGGACAGTAACTAGTGACAGAGTAACAGGTAATGTTGTACATAAAGTGACACAGCCTCACCAATATTACCACATCCTACAGTGTGTACACACACATGCATCATGAGGCTCAAGATACACACACATGTATCACTTGGCCCAAGATACATTCACATACATGTATCACTTGGCCCAGGATACATACATACACATGTATCATCGGGTTCAGAATACACACACACACATGTATCATTAGACCCAGTATACACACATTCATCATCCGGCCCAGGATACACACACACACACACATACATCAGCAGACCCAGAATACACACACATGTATCATCAGGCCCAGGATACACACAATGTATCATCAGGCCCAGGATACACACACACACATGTATCATTAGGCCCAGGATACACACACACATGTATCATCAGGCCCAGGATACACACACACATGTATCATCAGGCCCAGGATACACACACATATGTATCATCAGGCTCAGGATACACACACTCACATGTATCATCAGGCCCAGGATACACACACTCACATGTATCACCAGGCCCAGGAAACACACACATATGTATCGTCAGGCTCAGGATACACACACTCACATGTATCACCAGGCCCAGGATACATACACAACAAAGTCATCTCCTAAACGATTATATCATAAATAACAATAACACACATTAACAAAAAAAACAAAAATATATAATATTTGATTCACTGAGAATGTGTATTGAAAACAAAAAAATATGGTGAAACACGTTTTTGGGCTGACCCGCGTTCGCATCACAGCTTATTTCACTGTAATGTAAGTCTTTCTCTTGTAGTGCATTTGTATTGCGTTGTTGTGTGTTGCAACACGGCTGGCCCGTGTGACCGCCGATGTTCCGGAAAAATCTTTTTTCCTGTCCGGGACTGTGTCGACTCCGGCTGACCAGAGTCGACACAAGATTTTGTGTCGATTTTAAATCGACTGTGGGAAAATCCTATCAGCTTAATTCCTTTTAATTGACTTTAATATGATAATTTTTATCTGATTAATTTTCTTAGTTCTTAGTAATAAGTTACTTAATTACTTACTTGCTTAATTAACTAAGTAAGTTAGTGAGTGGACTGTATGTACTGATTCAGCTGCCTGAATTTATCTCACATAATTGGGGGGACAATTTGCAGCTTAAACCACTTTGAGATGGCTCCTTCATAAACCACAAATTGTTTACCTAATAAATATAAATTATAATCATACCACATATGGTGGTCTAATCTATTATTATTATAGCAATGATTAATTGTAATTTCTAATACTATGTCTACAGTATTGTACAAAAAGAGGGCTTAGCTGTTCCTGTTGATGGGGCCTGCTAAGGCTGTGTAATTGTAGCATCAAAGTTGGGTGTGGCCCTGTGTCTCTGATTGCCACGTAATGGCGGCTGTCTGGAGCCTATAAAGCTTGGTGTACAGCTAGGTAATAAATTTATAAGGAAGGCCGGGAGCCGAGCGGACAGCACGCTGGACTTGTGGTCCTGGGTTCGATGCCAGGCGCCGGCGAGAAACATTGGGCAGAGTTTCTTTCACCCTATGCCCCTGTTACCTAGCAGTAAAATAGGTACCTGGGTGTTAGTCAGCTGTCACAGGCTGCTTCCTGGGGGTGGAGGCCTGGTCGAGGACCGGGCCGCGGGGACACTAAAAAGCCCCCAAATCATCTCAAGATAACCTCAAGATAAGGCCAACTGTCTGCTCAGCTTCTTGTAACTCCAAATCACAATTACGTGCTGAGTTTAAAGAATTAATAATGTTTCCCTAAACAAATAAGTACAGGTATGACCTGGAATATGTGTGTGTTGAGCTGAGTAAACTTACTTGGTTGTGGGGGGTTTTCATGCATTATAACCGCCTACCTATTTATGAATAACTATGGCCACTGTTAAACAAAAATACTTGGTAAGACGGATGCTGGTGATGCTGTGGTTGTTGAGAGGATGTTGTGCCGGCTGCTCGCTTGTTGACACGTAGTCTCGGTGTCTAACAAGTTAAATCAGCTCATATGGAGAGCCACTCTACAGCTTGTCTAGATGTTATTGTCTCAGTGTGACGAAACGCTCCCGGGGGAGACGAACTCATATGTTTGATGGTTCTATTTATGTTTAAGGAATAGAGTATTAAGCTATATTCCTAGTGTTGAAAATTATATTCAGTCTTAGTGAACACTTTGTTATTAAATTTAAACACTAGACTGTAGTATAAAAAGATTACAAGTAATGTAAATACGTGACGTCGATGACGTCACGGAATCACCCATTCTCTTTTCTTTAAGGGGAAATTATGTTATTATGTGTGTCGGATTTCCGACATCGACGTTGATTTTAAATCGATTATAAATCTACCAATATGAAAAATCATAATGGAAGATTAAAATACATGGCGTTTGGGCTCGCCAAACGGCTGCCTAAACAGCCGTGTTAGTATGGAGACTTTTTTTTTTCATAAATAGCAAAAAGTCTAACATTTAGCTATTCTCCCGGCTGTTTTTTTGTTTTGTTTTTAGCCATATATGTTTATATTTATTATTATTGGGCGAAAGGCCGTAAAGTGCCGAATTAATCGCGTGTTGGAGGGGAGAAATGATAAGTGAAAAAAAATAAAGGTTTTTCGAAAATGATTGCGATCATTGGAGCCGCGGAGGGCGGGTGGCGCGGCGGGGGCGGTGTGCGGCGCCTGGCACCTGCCGCCTCGCGTTGACACCTGTCCTCTCTATATGGGGGTGGGGAAGAGGAGGGGGGGGGGGGGGGGTCCTGAGAATGAGAAGAAGGAAGCGGTTGGGCTCAGTGATGGGAAGACTTTCGAACAAAGTGGACATTTAGAGTAAAATATTATATATATATTTGTTTAAATTTGTATTATAATTAATTTCTTATCTATTTGGATGTTTATTCTCTTTACCTTCATCTGTCCAATTACTTAGGCTGGATGGAGGAGCGACGGTGTCGTTTCATGCAGGTCGGCGCTCAATCCCCGACCTTCCATGTGGTTGGACACCATTCCTTCCATCCCATCCCAAGTCCTTTTCCTGACCTCCCTTCCCAGTGTTATAAAGTCGTAATGGCTTGGCGCTTTCCCCCTGATAATTCCCTTCCCGACCTTCGTTTCTTTCCTTTTAGTTACCCATCACTCTCAGCCTCCCATCACTCTCAGCCTCCCATCACTCTCAGCCTCCCATCACTCTCAGCCTCCCATCACTCTCAGCCTCCCATCACTCTCAGCCTCCCATCACTCTCAGCCTCCCATCACTCTCTCAGCCTCCCATCACTCTCAGCCTCCCATCACTCTCAGCCTCCCATCACTCTCAGCCTCCCATCACTCTCAGCCTCCCATCACTCTCAGCCTCCCATCACTCTCAGCCTTCCATCACTCTCAGCCTCCCATCACTCTCAGCCTCCCATCACTCTCAGCCTCCCATCACTCTCAGCCTCCCATCACTCTCAGCCTTCCATCACTCTCAGCCTTCCATCACTCTCAGCCTTCCATCACTCTCAGCCTCCCATCACTCTCAGCCTTCCATCACTCTCAGCCTTCCATCACTCTCAGCCTCCCATCACTCTCAGCCTCCCATCACTCTCAGCCTTCCATCACTCTCAGTCTCCCATCACTCTCAGCCTCCCATCACTCTCAGCCTCCCATCACTCTCAGCCTCCCATCACTCTCAGCCTCCCATTACTCTCAGCCTTCCATCACTCTCAGCCTTCCATCACTCTCAGCCTCCCATCACTCTCAGCCTCCCATCACTCTCAGCCTTCCATCACTCTCAGCCTCCCATCACTCTCAGCCTCCCATCACTCTCAGCCTTCCATCACTCTCAGTCTCCCATCACTCTCAGCCTCCCATCACTCTCAGCCTCCCATCACTCTCAGCCTCCCATCACTCTCAGCCTCCCATCACTCTCAGCCTCCCATCACTCTCAGCCTTCCATCACTCTCACCCTCCCATCACTCTCAGCCTTTCATCACTCTCAACCTTCCATCACTCTCAGCCTTCCATCACTCTCAGCCTTCCATCACTCTCAGCCTCCCATCACTCTCAGCCTCCCATCACTCTCAGCCTCCCATCACTCTCAGCCTTCCATCACTCTCAGCCTCCCATCACTCTCAGCCTCCCATCACTCTCAGCCTCCCATCACTCTCAGCCTCCCATCACTCTCAGCCTCCCATCACTCTCAGCCTCCCATCACTCTCAGCCTCCCATCACTCTCAGCCTTCCATCACTCTCAGCCTCCCATCACTCTCAGCCTCCCATCACTTTCAGCCTTCCATCACTCTCAGCCTCCCATCACTCTCAGCCTCCCATCACTCTCAGCCTCCCATCACTCTCAGCCTCCCATCACTCTCAGCCGTCCATAACTCTCAGCCTCCCATCACTCTCTACCTCCCATCACTCTCAGCCTCCCATCACTCTCAGCCTCCCATCACTCTCAGCCTCCCATCACTCTCAGCCTCCCATCACTCTCAGCCTCCCATCACTCTCAGCCTCCCATCACTCTCAGCCTCCCATCACTCTCAGCCTCCCATCACTCTCAGCCTCCCATCACTCTCAGCCTCCCATCACTCTCTACCTCCCATCACTCTCAGCCTCCCATCACTCTCAGCCTCCCATCACTCTCAGCCTCCCATCACTCTCAGCCTCCCATCACTCTCAGCCTCCCATCACTCTCAGCTCCCATCACTCTCTATCTCCCATCACTCTCAGCCTCCCATCACTCTCAGCCTCCCATCACTCCCTCACCTCCCATCCCTCTCCATCACTCCCCACCTCCCATCCCAATCCATCACTCCCTCACCTCCCATCACTCCCTCACCTCCCATCCCTCTCCATCACTCGTTACAATTCATCATTTGTTGTCAGCTTCTCCCGACAAACACAATACTTCCGTCGCATTTAACTCTCACTCCCTCTTCTTCCTCTCTCTCTTGTGTGGTCATTTACCTCACTTTATAGTTTCTCTCACTCCCATTTACTTCTCTCCCCTCTCCCTTACAGCCCTCTCCCTCACATTCATATCCCCTTACTCCACTCATTCCCCTCTCCCTCACTCCCCTCTCCCTCACTTCCCTCTCCCTCACTCCCCTCTCCCTCACTTCCCTCTCCCTCACTTCCCTCTCCCTCACTTCCCTCTCCCTCACTTCCCTCTCCCTCACTCCCCTCTCCCTCACTCCCCTCTCCCTCACTCCCCTCTCCCTCACTCCCCTCTACCTCGCTCCCCTCTCCCTCACTCACCCCCTCTCTCACTTCCCTCTCCCTCACTCCCCTCTCCCTCACTCCCCTCTCCCTCACTCCCCTCTCCCTCACTCCCCTCCCTCACATTCCCCTCTCTAACATAATTTTCGTATTCAGTACTCCTGTCAAAGTAATTTTGGAATTTCTTGCAATATATGACAATTGGGTCGTGAATACCCTTTTGATTTGCATGACACACACACACTCATATACTCACACTCACACACACACACACACACACACACACACACACACACACACACACACACACACACACACACACACACACACACACACACACACTCACACTCACACACTCTCTCACACACATACTCACACACTCACACACTCACACACACACACACACACACACACACACACACACACACACACACACACACACACACACACACACACACACACACACAAATACACACACACACACACACACACACACACACACACACACACACACACACACACACACACACACACACACATATCCATATCTAGTCAAGGATATGACTAAAGTAGAAAAGGTTCAAAGATTTGCCACCAGACTAGTACCCGAGCTGAGAGGTATGAGCTACGAGGAGAGACTACGGGAATTTAGCCTCACTTCGCTGGAAGACAGAAGAGTTAGGGGGGGACATGATCACCACATTCAAAATTCTCAAGGGAATTGATAGGGTAGATAAAGACAGGCTATTTAACACAAGGGGCACACGCACAAGGGGACACAGGTGGAAACTGAGCGCCCAAATGACCCACAGAGATATTAGAAAGAACTTTTTTAGTGTCAGAGTGGTTGAAAAATTGAATGCATTAGGAAGTGATGTGGTGGAGGCTGACTCCATACACAGTTTCAAGTGTAGATATGATAGAGCCCAATAGGCTCAGGAATCTGTACACCTGTTGATTGACGGTTGAGAGGCGGGACCAAAGAGCCAGAGCTCAACCCCCGCAAGCACAACTAGGTGAGAACTAGGTGAGTACACAAACACACACACACACACACACCATGTTATGGAATGTAGAATCGGATAAAATGGGATACGAGGGATGGGATATGAAGAGCGTCTGAAGGAACTGAACCTTACGACACTAGAGAAAAGAAGGGAGAGAGGAGATATGATAGGGACATATAAAATACTCAGTGGAATTGACAAAGTGGAAATAGATGAAATGTTCACACGTAATAATAACAGAACGAGGGGACATGGGTGGAAACTGGAAACTCAGATGAGTCACAGAGATGTTAGGAAGTTTTCTTTTAGCGTGAGAGTAGTGGAAAAATGGAATGCACTTGGGGAACAGGTTGTGGAAGCAAATACTATTCATACTTTTAAAACTAGGTATGATAGGGAAATGGGACAGGAGTCATTGCTGTAAACAACCGATAGCTGGAAAGGCGGGATCCAAGAGTCAATGCTCGATCCTGCAAGCACAAACAGGTTAGTACAAATAGGTGAGTACACACACACACACACACATACACACACACACACACACACACACACAAACACACTTCCCCAGGAAGCAGCCCGTTGCAGCTGTCTAACTCCCAGGTACCCATTTACTGTAACGTCACCATTGTAACGTATCGGAAATTTGAAGAATGTAAGGAAGAAAACTCATAGGGTGAGGGAGGTAGAGAGGTGGAAGGGAGGAGTGAGGAAGAGTGGTCAGGAGAAAGAGAAAGTTTAGAATGAGAGAGAAGGAATGAGATAAAGGAGGAAAGTGATAGAAAGTAGGAAAATAGAAGAGTAAAAAGTGCTGCCACCATCCATTCAACAATTAATATATGACAAGGAATGGAACTTGTCGGTACAACAATATTAGCTGATGTTATCACGCGATAACTGTAAGCATGTTAAGCTTAAAGTCAAGACTCGCTAAGTCATAACCTTCAGAGTGCTCAACGTTCTAGCTTTCACTATCCAAGATCTGGGGATCAGAATTAAAGACAATTTAAAAAGTAAGTTAATCAATTATATATATACTATTATGGGTATCACAATTCAACCACTTCACTTGATGTTCAAATATCAACATTAATTCAGAAGTTGAGTCACCACACAAGAAAATGAGAACCACTACGGCAGACCGCCTCTGAAAATCACACAACACATAAGTTGAAAACACAATATGCATCAACCTTACAAGTTCATTAACCAAAGTCTCTGAGACTAAGTTGGTAGAGTGTTGTTAATGCGGCTGAGTGCCTACCCGGCCTGAGACAGGCCTAGTCTTGCTGCTGGAACCTCTCTGTTGTAGCCATCTATCTATCGCTGTTATGCCTTTAAAATGTACAGTTCCCCGGGTCTTTAATGGGGAACCGAGAGCTAGACTCCGCTTACCAGGAGATAGCCTCTGGCTATCTTCCAACTATACCGAGACGGCAGCTTGATTGTTATAAAAAACATAGCCACCCGTCTGCAATTATCAACTTAGCGGAGAGTGAGGTCACCTGATGCGACCTGACGAAGGCTACCTGTGACAACACTTTAAAAGGTGTGACTTTTGAAATGCTAAAGGCTGACCTCCTGGTGCCACCAATATCCTGTGTGACTGATTCCCTTTGTATGTGAAATATTAAATAAAACCATATTAAAATCATAAACGTCTCCTCTTCTCCCCCTTAATATAGTTTTTGCAACATTGCAAAAGCAAGTAAGCAGGGTGCAAACACTTGAGACCTAGAAAAACACACATCCTAACTAAACAACTATACATCATCCTTCTATTTAAATGTAGAAAAGAAATCTGGAATCTCTGGCTGGATGGCATCACTGCTTGGGTTTATAGATAGTCTTGCGACGTGTTTCCTCAACACAACTGCATCAGTCGCTGCTCCTTCGGGGCTATGCAACAACGCCGCAGCCAACCAAGGAAGCTGTACTTCTTGCACTACGCACAGTATCGGGGATGTCGGTCGACCCAGCTGATCTCGAATTGGCCCTACGTCCATCACCATGAGGGACGTATATTGAGGTTCTTCACAGCTATAGGGACTACAAGTTTCGAAACTTCTATATGGTTGGCACCGTGGAACCCATTCTACTTCTGGCCCCCTGAAGTAGAACCCATTCTACTCCTGGCCCTCTGAAGTAGAACCCATTCTACTCCTGGCCCCCTGAAGTAGAACCCATTCTACTTCTGGCGACATGCTTGCCGGATCGACGGCCATTTAAGGCAAAGGATCCTGTCTTGCAATGCCCACCTTGCAATGCTGCTCACATCAGCGAGGGACACAAGACATCTTGTCTTGGCATGACCTGATCTTCCCTTCCATGAACAAATCCACAAGGGCCGTGACGAGGGTTCTCGGATGTAGGTTCGAACCTTCGTCACGGCCCTTGTGGATTTGTTCAATTGATGCATCACGCTATTGTGATTTGTGTGTGTAGTGTTCCCTTCCATCTTCTCTTCTTTCTTTCGTCGTCCCATGTGGTAGTCTTGGGTCGTTGACAAGCGACCTGGGGTCAACTGGGGTCATTCCGTCCTGGGGTCCATGCTGGGCGGACCAACGTTGGTGGGACTGACTGGAGTTGTTGTTGCTCCTGTTCCGTGTTTACTGGGTCGTTTAGGGTCGTCGGCAGGATGACCTGGGGTCCATTGGGGTCCCGATGCCAGTAGGGCATCGTCCTCTGGGGTACAGTATCGTGTATGTGTGTGTCCAAAATACATGTAATTATAGGTGAACAGGATCATCAGGGTGAAAGAAACAATGGCCATTTTTTTCTGCCTTGGACGGGAATCGAAGCCGGGACCTTAGGACAACGACCTCAGAGCGCTGTCCACTCAGCCGCGTATCCCCCTAATGTATGTTTGTGTACGCACCTAGTTATGCTTGCGGAGGTTGAGCTTTGGCTCTTAGGTCTCTCCTCTCAACTGTCAATCAACTGGTGTACAGATTCTTAACCCTACTGGACTCTATCATATCTACATTTGAAACTGTGTATGAAGTCAGCCTCCACCCCATTACTGCTTAATGCATTCCATTTGTTAACTATTCTGAAACTAAAAAAAACTATTTCTAACCTCTCTGTGGCTCATCTGGGTACTAAGTTTCCACCTGTGTCCCCTTGTTCGTGTCCCACTCGTGCTGAAGTGTTCATCTTTGTCAACCCTGTCAATTCCCCTGAGAATTTTGTAGGTGGTTATCATGTCTCCACTTACTCTTCTGTTTTCTAGGGACGTGAGGTTCAGCTCCTTTAGCCGTTCCTCATAGCTCATACCTCTCAGTTCCGGGACGAGCCTGGTGGCATACCGCTGAATCTTCTCTAACTTTGTCTTGTGTTTAGGTATGGACTCCAGGCAGGAGCTGCATATTCCAGGATTGGTCAGACATAAGTGGTATACAGGGTCCTGAACGATTCCTTACACAAGTTTCTTAAGGCAGTTCTTATGTTGGCCAGTCTAGCATATGCCGCTGATGATATCCTTTTGATGTGGGCCTCTGGGGACAGGTTTGGTGTGATATCAACCCCCAGATCTTTCTCTCTATTTGACTCTTGCAGGATTTCACCTCCCAGATGGTACCTTGTGTTCAGCCTCCTGCTCCCTTTGCCTAATATTATTACCTGACACTTTCCTAAGTTGAACTTTAGCAGCCATTTTCTAGACCATTCTTCCAGTTTGTCCAGGTCATCCTGTAATCTCTGTCTATCTTCATCCGTCTTAATTCTTCTCATAATTTTTGAATCATCAGCAAACATTGAGAGGAATGAGTTTATGCCCTCCGGAAGATCGTTTGCATATATTGGAAACAGGATGGGTCCCAAGTACTGAGTCCTGTGGTACTCCGCTGGTGACATCTCGCCACTCTGATGTCTCCCCCCCTCACCGTTACTCGCTGTTTCCTGTTGCTTAAGTTCTCCCTTATCCACTGGAGCCCCTTCCCTTTTACTCCAAGTTTTCAAACAGCCTTTTATTGGGTACTGTGTCAAGTGCTTTCTGGCACTCCAGGAAAATGCAGTCGGCCCACCCTTCTCTTTCCTGCCTAATTTTTGTTGCCTGGTCATAGAATTCTTTTAAGCCTGTGAGGCACGACTTACCATCCCTAAACCCATGTTGGTGGTGTGTTACAAAGTTATTTCTCTCCAGAAGCTCTACGAGTCTTTTCCTCACAATCTTTTCCATCACCTTGCATGGTATACAACTTAGGACCAGAGTTGCTTGGTTTGCCTCCTCCTCATTTAGTGCACGGGCCTCTTGTTCTATTGTGAAGACCTGGAATCTCTTGTTGAGTTCTTCACACATCTTGTCATTCTCTGTGTATTTGTTATATTTTTTTCAATTTGATCACTTGTTCCTTCAACGCTGTTTTCTTCCTGATGTGGCTGTGGAGCAGTTTTGGTTGGGTCTTGGCTTTACTCGCTATGTCATTTTCATACTGTCTCTCTGCTTCCCTCCTCACTCTGAGGTACTCATTTCTGGCCCTCTGGTATCTCTCCGTGCTCTCTGGTGTTCTGTTATTTCTGTACTTTCTCCATGTTCGTTTACTCAGTTGCTTCGCTACCTTGCATTCCTGGTTGAACCATGGGTTTTTCAGTTTTTTTCGTTTTTCTCCTTTTGGACCGGGATAAACCTGTCTGCAGCTTCCTGGCACTTCTGGGTGACAAAATCCAACATGACCTGCACATTCTTGTTTCTAAGTTCTGTTCCCATGGTATTCCTCTTAGGAAGATCTTCATCTCATCATATTTTCCTCTTCGGTAATTTAGTCTTTTCCCCTCCGATCCCATCCTTGGATAGGTTATCCCTACCTCCACCAAGTACTCAAAGGTCAGTACACTCTGATCACTCATTCCTATGGGGGCTTCAACTTTCATGGGGGCTGTGTGTGTGTGTGTGTGTGTGTGTGTGTGTGTGTGTGTGTGTGTGTGTGTGTGTGTGTGTGTGTGTGTGTGTGTGTGTGTGTGTACTCTCCTAATACTCACCTAATTGTGCTTGCAGGGGTTGAGCTCTGGCTCTTTGGTCCCGCCTCTCAACCGTCAATCAACAGGTGAGTGTGTGTGTGTGTGTGTGTGTGTGTGTGTGTGTGTGTGTGTGTGTGTGTGTGTGTGTGTGTGTGTGTGTGTGTGTGTGTTCAAAATACATATAATTATCATCTAATCACTGTATGTGAGATCTCCGCTCTAGCAACTAATTTATTGTTACTCATTAAATTTTTAATAGGGCACCTCATTTGTCACTTCAAAAGGTTTTCTCACAGCGAATTACCATCAAAATGATTTTACTGTCCAACACTAACTAATGAAGTTTGTTACACTTGGTTCCAACACCACGACATTTAAAACGACTAAATATTACATAGTCCCTGAATGTTTATTAATATAGATATATATATATATATATATATATATATATATATATATATATATATATATATATATATATATATATATATATATATATATGTGTGTGTGTGTGTTGTACGTAGTAGCCAGAACGTCGTACTCGGCCTACTATGCAAGGCCCGATTTGCCTAATAAGCCAAGTTTTCCCTGATATATATTTTTCATTTTTTTTTCTCATGAATTGATAAAGCGATCTATTTCATTATATATGAGTTAATTTGTTTAAATTTGAGTTAAAACTAACGTAGATATATGACCGAACCTAACCAACCCTACCTAACCTAACCAACCCTACCTAACCTAACCTAGCCTATCTTAACCTAACCTAAACTAACACAAATAAGTCAATAATTTATGTTCATAATATAATATAGTAATAATTAAAAAAAAACTAATTGGAAACAATTGATCGAAAATAAAGAAAATTACTCGGCCTATTAGGCAAATCGGGCCTTGCCTAGTAGGCCGAGAAGTGCGTTCTGGCAACTAGGTACGACATATATATATATATATATATATATATATATATATATATATATATATATATATATATATATATATATATATATATATAATATGGGCAAATGTGGGACCTATAGCCTCGGAGAAGAAAATAAGGAGTATTCAGAAAAGACATTGTGGATTCTCACTGAACACATATTTTCTTCTACCACCCCCATTCTTTTGTATATATATATATATATATATATATATATATATATATATATATATATATATATATATATATATATATATATGTCGTACCTAGTAGCCAGAACGCACTTCTCAGCCTACTATGCAAGGCCCGATTTGCCTAATAAGCCAAGTTTTCATGAATTAATTGTTTTTCGACTACCTAACCTACCTAACCTAACCTAACCTACCTTTTTGGGCTACCTAACCAAACCTAACCTATAAAGATAGGTTAGGTTAGGTTAGGTAGGGTTGGTTAAGTTCGGTCATATATCTACGTTAATTTTAACTCCAATAAAAAAAAATTGACCTCATACATAATGAAATGGGTAGCTTTATCATTTCATAAGAAAAAAATTAGAGAAAATATATTAATTCAGGAAAACTTGGCTTATTAGGCAAATCGGGCCTTGCATAGTAGGCTGAGAAGTGAGTTCTGGCTACTAGGTACGACATATATATATATATATATATTTATATATATATATATATATATATATATATATATATATATATATATATATATATATATATATATATATATACAGAGTGAGAAAGGACGGAAACAGAGATACACATATATAGACACATGATATATAATGCAGAACGAACCATGATGTATCATGGGGAAACAAATGTGATGAATCATGAGAAAAAGTATCACTGGAATGACGATGATATGTCCTAAGGAACGACCTGGATGAATTATGAGGAATGGTGAGTAGCTATAATGATGAATCAAGCGTAAGGACATATCTCGTGTTTAACGACCATGATGAGTCACGAAGAACGACCACAATATATTAAGAGGAAAAGGTCAAAATGTATAATGAGGCACGACCATATGAATTATGAGGAGCAATAAGGATATGAGGAGCGACCATGATACATTTACTAAGGAACAGTCATGATGTATGGTGAGCTATAATGATGTATTATGAGGAACGACCATGATGTATCATCCGGGAAGAGTAACGAGATAGCAAATTATGAGTCATGAGGAGAGATTATCAAAGATTTCGTGTCTCTAGGGAGGTCCATGAGCTCCTCTGTTAAAATCACGACGGTGCATACTAGGAACCCAAGTTGCTCATGAGGGAGAACTTTGAGAACCCAAGTTACTCACGAGGGAGACCTTTGAGAACCCAAGTTACTCACGAGGGAGACCTTTGAGAACCCAAGTTACTCACGAGGGAGAACTTTGAGAACCTAAGTTACTCGGGTGATCGGACCCTAAGGACCCAAGTTACACACGGTGAGTGACAATGAGAGCTCTGTGAGTCATGAGGCCTTCCATAACAGCGAACAATAAAAATTATTTCGTGAATCGTTATAAATTGTGAGTTAATTGTTGAAATAAATGACCATGAGTGATATGAATCTACCCGTCCTCAGGTCAGACTCATTAGAGTTGTGTGCGTCCCTCAAGACTCACTCATCAAAATTATTGATGCTTTGTGTATTTAAAATAGGTTTGTTCTCCCATACTTATTAATATAATTATATATTAATGTTCAGAGAATAATTAGGCGTAGTTTAGGTAAAGGTTTTAGTCTCAGTTGGAGGCTATTTGCATATGAGTTCGTAGACTGGGATTCGAACACAGGTCGTCAGCGAAACACTGATCGAGAAATGTTCGAACGTCATCAGCTGTGAGTCGTGTTCTAACCGTTTTTCATTTATCTCCCTCCCCCTTCAGGAACAGGGTAGGGGGGGGGGGAGGGCTGTTGGATTACCGAGCATTTGGCCTTTGTTGATGAGGACAGAGTACTATAAATCAGTGAGGAGGAACATAATCATCAACATGGGTCATGAGGAAGGACCGAACTGGTCCTCATAAGTGATGGTGTTGTTATGAGTGGGTTTTATGCTATGAACTATCGTTTATACGTTAATATTTGCGTGTTTAATATCTTCTAAATATCTCAAACCTTATAGTCTCTTGAGACGTACGGTTCAGCTCGAGACGCATACATGATGTACAAGGAAAGAACGACGGCTTTATTCGTGTTAGTATTTATTTCATAAAATAGGCTGTAAGTATATGCCAAAAAAAAATCTTTACATTCCAAATTACTGCCAAAGGGTCTCATAAACACACACTTGCCACACTCGCCGGGTTGCCCCCGGACCCCAGTCCCAGTCCACACACTGGACCTCTAACTGGTGTAAACCCTGGACTCTCAACGGCATACACACTGGACCCTAACTGGTCCTCATGTCGCAGTATTAACATCCTTACACCCCCCTCCCTAAGCTAGCAACTATTTTAAGTGCATTCCACGGGCTAGTAGTCTGTCATTCCTCACACATAAAATTTCGACTCTGACACAGACCATGATGAAGCTGTTTCAGTCCCACCTTGCGGACCTCATTTTACACAGTTCCTCATACAAGGACATCTTGGTTTTTGAGTCCCGAACTGACTGACTCCTCTCGTCCGGCCATCTTCCAGTGTGATCTTCCAAGACATGGGGGACTCCATATTGCATCACGTCTTGAATCACGTGATCACCTCGTGACCAACTCGTGAGGTCACAGTCACCTGCCTCACCTTTGGTAAACATTGAGGCTTTTGGTTGACGCGAAGCTGTGGTCAACTCCCAAACCACTCGTGTAATTGTGATTTCACATTAAATCGCCTTAATCTCTGGTTATTCTGCTTTGCAATAATCTCTGGTTATTTTGCCTTGCAATAATCTCTGGTTATTGTGCCTTGCAATAATCTCTGGTTATTGTGCCTTGCAATAATCTCTGGTTATTGTGCCTTGCAATAATCTCTGGTTATTGTGCCTTGCAATAATCTCTGGTTATTGTGCCTTGCAATAATCTCTGGTTATTGTGCCTTGCAATAATCTCTGGTTATTTTGCCTTGCAATAATCTCTGGTTATTTTGTCTTTCAATAATCTCTGGTTATTGGGTCTTTCAATAATCTCTGGTTATTGGGTCTTTCAATAATCTCTGGTTATTGGGTCTTTCAATAATCTCTGGTTATTGGGTCTTTCAATAATCTCTGGTTATTGGGTCTTTCAATAATCTCTGGTTATTGGGTCTTTCAATAATCTCTGGTTATTGGGTCTTTCAATAATCTCTGGTTATTGGGCCTTGCAATAATCTCTGTTTGTTCTACCTTGCACTTCTCTTTCATAGACTTTTGAAAAGTCTATGAAATAAGAATTAAAAATATTAAATTAGAATTGAACAAAATACATTGAATTCCTGGACTAGTGAAAGACCCAATAAGTGTAATAAGGTGCAGTGGGAGAGTAAGGCATCACCTTACTTATAAAGTAAGGATAATAAAGCCAACTGGTAGTTAAGAATTGATCCATTCATTGCTCTTCAGGTGATGGGCTTCAGAAGATTTTACCGGGTGAGTATAATATTTAGGTTACTACTGCAGTGGGATGACCATATGTCTTCATGAGTAATGAGGGAGGACCATGAGTCGTGAGGATTGACCACGGGTCAGGAGAGTGGAACATGAGTTACGAGGGCACATTATGAGTCAAAAGCTAGACTCGTTTCCTTGTCTGTTTTCTCCTAATTATTCACAAGAGGTAGTTAGGACTCTTGCGTTCCCTTCTTTCGATCGTTATGTATCGCTGGTAATTACCCTTAAGAGGAAATGCATCAATGCTCACCCACCCACCCTATATATATATATATATATATATATATATATATATATATATATATATATATATATATATATATATATATATGTCGTACCTAGTAGCCAGAATGCACTTCTCGGCCTACTATGCAAGGCCCGATTTGCCTAATAAGCCAAGTTTTCCTGAATTAACATATTTTCTATAATTTTTTTCTTAGGAAATGATAAAGCTACCCATTTCATTATGTATGAGGTCAATTTTGTTTTATTGGAGTTAAAATTAACGTAGATATATGACCGAACCTAACCAACCCTACCTAACCTAACCTATCTTTATAGGTTAGGTTAGAATAGGTAGCCGAAAAAGTTAGGTTAGGTTAGGTTAGGTAGGTTAGGTAGTCGAAAAACAATTAATTCATGAAAACTTGGCTTATTAGGCAAATTGGGCCTTGCATAGTAGGCTGAGAAGTGCGTTCTGGCTACTAGGTACGACATATATATATATATATATATATATATATATATATATATATATATATATATATATATATATATATATATATATATATGCACAACTTGCCTAAACACGCAAGAGAGATTATACAACCTTACAACACTTTCCCACCAGGAGATTCGAACCCTAGCCAGCACAGAAGCCTTACAGCAACTGGCATAACTGGTACGCCTTTAACCCACTGCACCACAGCTCAGACCCTTAAAAGAGATGGTAATTTCAGAGTAGTTCACCCCCCAAAGATCACCATCTCCGAAGGACAACTAGAGCATAGTGAGGGATTACTCACGTTCTTTCATCAAATTCCTGTTAATATGGGAGAACTCTGTGTCTATGCTTAATGCAAAATGTTGTGCATTAAAACGTTATCAATATAAGCGTTATCCCTACAAACAAAAATCAGAAGATACAACCGACAATTTACTATCAAACCAGAAAAACGGCCAGCCTACTAATGAGAAACTCTCCAGACACAAAGCAGAACGCTTTAAAAGAGACCAACGTCGTCTATGCCTTCAAATGCCCTCTTGGGGACTGTAAGACTATAAAAACTCAGTATATAGGCAAGACAACAACATCTCTTTCCAGGCGTTTAACGATGCATAAGCAACAGGGCTCCATTAAGGAACATATAATCTCTTCCCACAACCAAACCATCACCAGAGAAATCTTAGCAAACAACACAGAAATCATCGATAGATACAGCGATAGCAGGCGGCTAGACGTCTGCGAGGCACTACACATCAAGAAGTCAACACCAGCAATCAACAGCCAATTAATGCACAACTATATTCTACCCACTTCAAGACTTCGCTCCAATATAGAAGCATCAAGAAATATGGGCCAATAGGCCCTCTGCAATTACTTCCATTCTTACCTTCAATACCCATTATTTCGTGTTCTGTCTTGTGTTGAAAGTTTGTTTTCACCTCATCCAAAACTGTTGTAACATATCACCTCATCCGAATGCAGGTATAAAAAATCGAAGATGTTTAAAGCTCTATTCGGGAGACACCTCCCGTCACGCGGGTGCAGTCGCACCTCCACAGATCTCCAGTATCATCTATTGATACTGGTAATGGCTCAGAAGGGCCACTACTTACGGGCTATTCATGCCCGTGCCACTTTTTGGGTGGCTTAATCTTCATCAATCAATTAATTAAAGCTCTATTCAGTTATAGTTCAGTTGTGTGTGTGTGTAAACTAAAGTCTTTGAAAATGTAATAACTTTTACGAAACGCGCTCAAGTGTCGCGTCAGACTAGAAATAAAAGTGAATTTTGGAGAATTGATTTTTCAATTACCATCAACAGTGAATAGAAACATAAGAAAGATCGAGAAAATTCGTGTTAGAAGTATTAATCTTACTTTTTCGGTCATATTTAATAATATATGTCTACAGGAAAGACTGCTACCAAAATATACTAATATATATATATATATATATATATATATATATATATATATATATATATATATATATATATATATATATATATATATATATGCGAACAAGCCTGAATGGTCCCCAGGACAATATGCAACTGAAAACTCACACCCCAGAAGTGACTCGAACCCATACTCCCAGGAGCAACGCAACTGGTATGTACAAGACGCCTTAATCCACTTGACCATCACGACCGGACAAAATGAGGTGATAGCCGAGGCTATTTGAACCACCCCACCGCCGGCACTCGGATAGTAATCTTGGGCATAGCATTTTACCAAATCACCTCATTCTTTGGGGCACACGTGAGGAACACAAATGCGAACAAGCCTGAATGGTCCCCAGGACAATATGCAACTGAAAACTCACACCCCAGAAGTGACTCGAACCCATACTCCCAGGAGCAACGCAACTGGTATGTACAAGACGCCTTAATCCACTTGACCATCACGACCGGACAAAATGAGGTGATAGCCGAGGCTATTTGAACCACCCCACCGCCGGCACTAAAATGTTCAAACTAAAATGGTGGTTCAAATAGCCTCGGCTATCACCTCATTTTGTCCGGTCGTGATGGTCAAGTGGATTAAGGCGTCTTGTACATACCAGTTGCGTTGCTCCTGGGAGTATGGGTTCGAGTCACTTCTGGGGTGTGAGTTTTCAGTTGCATATTGTCCTGGGGACCATTCAGGCTTGTTCGCATTTGTGTTCCTCACGTGTGCCCCAAAGAATGAGGTGATTTGGTAAAATGCTATGCCCAAGATTACTATCCGAGTGCCGGCGGTGGGGTGGTTCAAATAGCCTCGGCTATCACCTCATTTTGTCCGGTCGTGATGGTCAAGTGGATTAAGGCGTCTTGTACATACCAGTTGCGTTGCTCCTGGGAGTATGGGTTCGAGTCACTTCTGGGGTGTGAGTTTTCAGTTGTTATATTTATATATATATATATATATATATATATATATATATATATATATATATATATATATATATATATATATATATATATATATATATATATATATATACCGATGCTGAGGAATGTATGATAGAATTATAATATACAAAATTAGAAATCATAATGACGTTTTAATTTTATTTTATTTTGCAGTGGGCGGTAAGTGTACTAAAATAAGACTGCGACCAGCTGAACTCTCATGGTAATCATCGTAACGTAAGTATAAATAATTATTTTACTCTCAATATATTTTATTATATTCATTATATTATTTATACTTTCACGCGGTTGTGGCAGAATTGGTTTATAATTTTGAATAACGATGTTGTAAGCTTACTACGTGACACCCGACGTAATCATAACAGAACTGAATTCATGGTATTAATTCTCAGCTGTCGCAAGATACGTCATTAAAAACGCTATGACAAGGCCGTGACGCAGAGGGAGGGATTACAATGACCTTTAGAGTCACGAGGTGGTCAGTGTGTCTGTGTATTTCCAGCCAAATAGAAGTCCGGTTTAGTACGTTTAGAAGTGGTTTATATTACTGTTCTCTTCACTTGCCACTAAACAAATAAACGTTTTGCCTAACCAGCAACGTTCGAACTCAATAAACACACACAACGTATCGAGGCCGATGCAAAAACAAAAAACAAATTCAATATTACGGAGCTCAAAGTTTTACTAATTCGTAGCATTTTTAACGAATTGGCTTCTTCCGTTAAAAATACTTATTAGGAGAGGGCAGCGGTTGAAACCCCACGAACAATTGACAGCCAATAGTGGCACTCGGGTTATAAGATGAAATGAAGATTAAGTCATATTTACTTCCTCTTGAAACTGAGAGAGAACATCGTGTATTGTTCTTTGCTGAAATAATTTGCGAGCGTATTTTGTATAGAGGTAATTTGGATATATCAAGTTCAATACAATTTAAGACATAGGGAGCAAAACTTGGCTAATTCGTAAGCGCGCGCGCGCGCACACACACACACACACACACACACACACACACACACACTCACACTCACACTCACACACACACACACACACACACACACACACACACACACACACACACACACACACACACACACACACACTCACACTCACACTCACACCACACACACACCACACTCACTCCACACACACTTAGGAATCTCAGCTGAGCTCAGAAATCAGTACACAAATAGATTGACGGTTGAGAAGTGAGACCAAAGAGCCATAGCTCAACCCCCACAAGCACCTCTAGGTGAGTACAACTAGGCGAGTACACACACACACACACACCATGTTATGGAATGTAGAATCGGATAAAATAGGCCACACACCCACTTACAAATTATGGTGAAAGGAATTAAAGAACTCTAATAAATAAAGAGATCTAGAGGTGGTTTTGGATAGTAAACTGTCGCCAGAGGAATATATATAGAACATTGTGCTAGGACCGTATGCGTCGCTTTTCAACTTCAAAATACCTTTTAATTACATGGATGATGAAATACTAAAGAAACAGTCCATGATTTTTGTGAGACTAAAATTAAAATATACAGAGGTGGTATGGTGCCCATATCTCAAGAAGCACATCAATAAACTATAAGAGGTGCAAAGGTATGCTACAAGATTGGTCTGAAGCAGTTTTCGGAATTGAAAAACAAGAGTTACGAGGAGAGGCGAGAGACGGTAAACACGCCAAAACGAGAGGAGAGAAGAAAGCGTGAGGTGATATGATTACCACTTATAAAATAATAACAGGAATAGACCAAATTGACAAAAAAGATTTCCTGAAACCAGCAACTTCACGAACAAGAGGACACAGATTCACGATATGGAAACAAAGGTGCCGAGAAAAGTATTAGAAAGTTATATTTTGCAAACAGAGTGGTAGACAGTTGGAACAAGATAAGTGAGGTGATGGAGGTCAAAACCATCGGTAGTTCAAAGTGATATATGACAAAGAGTACTGGGAAGACGGGATACAACGAGCGTAGTTCACTTAGGCAATTAGACACACAAATAGTTCGGGGCATAATCAATAAAATATAATGAAAAAATAGTCTTGCCAGAGATAAAGGTCTTAAATACATTTCCCTTACTACTCAAAAACTTCTGTTCAACATTTGTTACAAACCCACACTAGCTGAAACCTCTCAAATCCACTCTCTCTCTAATGCCCTAAACATACCCACAATACCCTCCCTTTGCAGGCGATGAGTCACAATTACGTGGCTAAAGTATGTTGACCAGACCACACACTAGAAGGTGAAGGGACGACGACGTTTCGGTCCGTCCTGGACCATTCTCATGTCGACTTGAGAATGGACCAGGACGGACCGAAACGTCGTCGGCCCTTCACCTTCTAGTGTGTGGGCTGGTCAACAATACCCTCCCTTCTACGCTTCCACAAAACCGTATAACCCCTCTTTCCCACAACTCCCTCCCAACACTCCTTTCCACACAAAACCCACCTTCTCGTTAATCCTTCCCTCCCGCACAACTCCCGGCTCCGCGGAAACCATCCGTCCATCCCACCAAGTTAAGCTCTCAAGGTAATTTTCTCGTGGTGATCACAGGGTGGACTTAATGGTATGCATGAGATCTGGCCTGACATAGAGGCGAGGCAGGAGAAAAAAGCTCTGAACACAACTCGAGATGCTAATATATACATCCACTTGCCTAGTTTATTAATGTGCATTAATCCACATCTCGGAGGAACTGCAGTATGTAGATGTGAATAATACAATAAGGCGTATTATAATTTAGGACGAAGTATCTGTCACAGTGAAGATGAGCAGGAGAGATGATGATGAGGGGGGGGGGAGAAAGGAAAGGAGAGATCGGGGGTTGGTTGGGAGGTGTAATGATTGGTCGTTCGGAGATTAAAGAAATGATCAAGGTGGGATCTTATCATGGTCGGTGCACCAAGCTAAACTGCAGTCGCATTGCTTGCGATCATCACAGCTAGGCAGGATTTTGTCTCCCTCCCTCGCTACAAGACGTGCAAAGTCTCGTTTTTTATTATTTGCATTTCTCGCGCCAGGAGCTGTGGCGTTATCGTGTTCACCGTTCCTGTGGCACCATATTTGTCATGTTTTGTAACTGTGAACTTTGCTTGTAACTCGCAAGGCTGAACACATGTTTTCACCTTCGTTCTCTGAGAAGAAAATTGTGTGTTGTCTTTCCTCGACATTATGATTCATAGAGTCAATAAGTGTTTCAAATTTAATGTTTATAGGAAGCCTCCTAATGTTTGTTCGTATATACATTTCTATTGCAATCACCCTGTTAAAGTAAAATGTGGAGTGTTCTCTAGAATGTTTCTCTAAGCTCTGAGTGTTTGCTGCCCAAAGTTTATTGATGATTAATTAAATTGGCTTAGACGAAATTGGGGAGACGCTGCAAAACCCCAAAACCTTCCTGGATTTAGTTTTGGGACAAGGCAAACGGACTTTCTACAGGCATATTCCCAAGACTAAGCCTGACCTTAAAAGCTCACCTGTGCTTTCCTACTCGGAGAGTCTGGTTAAACTCTCCCCGGTTATGAAGTCCTTTAGTATTAATTTGGTATTTAAAAATAACAATATGATTAAGTCCATTGTAATGAAGACCTCTCCAGCGTCTGCTGCAGGATGTGTGTATCTGATCCCTAGAAAAGACCGAGTTCACGTACTTCGGCCAGACTGGTAAACGACTGTTATCACGTCAGGATCAACATTCGTATTCAGTTAGAAAGACACAACAGTCCAGTACATTGTACTTACACGTCAGTCTCTGCGACCATTCCATTAACTAGAACGACTCATTGCAGTGATTTTGTTGAACGAAATGTGATTGAAACGACTTTAATTAGTAACTGTCCCAATTTCCTTAATGTTAGTCCTGGCCTGTATAAACTTGATTCGTTTTTGAGTCGGAGGATTGCATGAATGTTCAAAATATTATAACTGGCTTACTGCCCTTAAAAACACCTCCATGTGATCTGCTTGTTATGAGAACTCCCACCTCCGTGTTCTGTTGGCTGTGGCCCTTCAGCTTATGTAATCTACCAGTCCTGCTCACGTGTGGTGACTGATGTTAGGAAAGTTAGCGTTTTCGGGTGGAATGTCGCCCCAATTCCGTTTCCGTTGGTTAAAGGGATATAATACATTCTCGTTTGATCTTAGGTAGTGTGGTAAACTGTTTACCTCGGTAGTGTGGTAAACTGTTTACCTCGGCATTGTGGTAAACTGTTTACCTCGGCCGTGTGATGAACTGTTTACCTCGGTAGTGCGGTAAACTGTTTACCTCGGCAGTGTGGTAAACTCTTTATTTAACTCGGGCATGGATCGCCTAATTCTCCTGTGCTCGAGTGGCAGTCTGGGGAATGGCTTTAAGTTCCATTGGGCAGGGGTTAGTTGCCTTGGAAACCTTTCCTTTTATGACTAGCTCAGTAGTGCAGTTGGTAGAGCGATCGACTACTGTGGTGAAGGTTGGGTGTTCGAGGCTCCCAATGCCCAGGTGAATATATATATATATATATATATATATATATATATATATATATATATATATATATATATATATATATGTTTCATTGAATATGACCGCATATTCTGTATTTATTATTTTTTGGTTTAGGGCTTCTATCCCTCTAACTATTTTCTTAGCATCAGGGCTTAATTGAAATAGGAGTTCTCCAAAACTCATTTTCGTACTTTTAAGGTGAAGAAAAGAAGTGATTTACTATAGAGTGTATTACACTTATTTATATAATTTGCACAACGTTTCGAACCTCGAAAATATAATTTCGTTTCGAAAATATATAGAGAAATGTTGAACAAGAGTACCTGCATAATAGACAAAACCCAAGATGCAAGAAGATTGCAAATTCTTGAGGCAATTCACATATGAATAGAGCGACCTACCATGAACACCCAAATCACGGAACTATTTACTCTACCCACCATGAGAGTAAGGACAAGACCAGAACATAACGATGCCAACACAGAAGACAATGTCCAACATAATAGGCCAATTACACTGGATTAATCTTTGTGTTTAGATAGGAGCTGCCTCGTATGGGCCAATAAGCCTTCTGCAGTTACCTCTATGTTTCACCTCACATTTATCCCTTCTGAATCCCCCATGTTTTCACCTTTATTGTATTATCACCTGACCCAGTGTGGGTATAAAATCAACTAGTATTGTAAGATCTGATCACTTGAGAATGAACCATGGAGGTTCGAAACGTTGTGCAAATTATATAAATAAGTGTTATACACTCTATAGTAAATCACTTCTTTTCTTCACTTTAAAAGTACGAAAATGAGTTTTGGAGAACTCCTATTTCAATTAAGCCCTGATGCTAAGAAAATAGTTAGAGGGATAGAAGCCCTAAAGCAGAAAATAATAAATACAGAATATGCGGTCATATTCAATGAAACATGTTTGAAAGAAAACCTGCTGCCAGTATATATGCCAGTTATATATATATATATATATATATATATATATATATATATATATATATATATATATATATATATATATATATATATATAACCTAATATATATATATATATATATATATATATATATATATATATATATATATATTATTAGGCAAATTGGGCCTTGCATAGTAGGCTGAGACGTGCGTTCTGGCTACTAGGTACGACATATATATATATATATATATATATATATATATATATATATATATATATATATATATATATATATATATATGTTTCATTGAATATGACCGCATATTCTGTATTTAGTATTTTCTGGTTTAGGGCTTCTATCCCTCTAACTATTTTCTTAGCATCAGGGCTTAATTGAAATAGGAGTTCTCCAAAACTCATTTTCGTACTTTTAAGGTGAAGAAAAGAAGTGATTTACTATAGAGTGTATTACACTTATTTGTATAATTTGCACAACGTTTCGAACCTCCATGGTTCATTCTCAAGTGAACAGATCTTACAATACTAGTTGATTTTATACCCGCATTAGGTCAGGTGATAATACAATGAAGGTGAAAACATGGGGGGATACATAAGGGATAAACATAGGGGCTGCAGAAGGCTTATTGGCCCATACGAGGCATCTCCTATCTAATCACAAAGATTAATCCAGTGTAATTGGCCTGTTATGTTGGACATTGTCTTCTGTGTTGGCATCGATATGTTCTTGTCTTGTCCTTACTCTCATGGTGGGTAGAGTAAATAGTTCCGTGATTTGGGTGTTCATGGTAGGTCGCTCTATTCTTATGTGAATTGCCTCAAGAATTTGTAATCTTCTTGAATCTTGGGTTTTGTCTATTATGCAAGTATTCTTGTTCAACATTTCTCTTGTTAGAGTAATGTCATGGGCTTGTCTCATGTGATTCCTAGGGGCACCAGATTGAAGATGGCATGTCAAACGCCTCGTCAGCTTGGTCGACGTCATACCTATGTACTTACATTGAAGGTTACATCCTTCGTGGGGGCAAGTGTACATGTATACAACGCTTGACTGCTGTAGAGGGTTCTCCGTCGGCTTCGGGCTGTTTTTGATAAGGAGTTCGGAAGTCTTCTTGGTTTTGTAGAATATTATCAGGTTTATGTTTTGGTTAGGAGTAGTGCTTTTTACTCCTTTACGGATTATTTCTTTCATTATTCTTTCCTCTTTTATATGTTCACTGTGCATGGTTGATTTGTAATATAATTTTATTGGGGGTGTTGTGGTTTCTGTTCTAGGTTCTGAATTATACCAACGGTCCAAGTGTCTTCTTATAGCAGCGTTTATTTCCGCGTTGCTATATCCGTTGTTCACCAATACCTGAGTTACTCTTTCAAACTCTCTACTCACGTTGCTCCATTCAGAGCAGTGGGTAAGCGCTCGACGAATATAAGCATTGAGAACACTGGCTTTGTATCTTTGGGGGCACTCACTTCTACCGTTCAGATTAAGTAGATTTAGCTACTTAGAACGAAATGTCCATGTAGCACGGGCTATAGTGAGCCCGTAATGAGAATTAAACGTGGTAGGCAAACCTTATACCCCCCAGGGCATTTCACCTTTTTTTTCTTTTTATTAATATATGACGTACATCTGCATTTGTGCAGCTGCCCTAGACTATATGAAGGGGAGTAGAGTGTGTCAAAAAGCTAGCTACGTGATGCTAAAAAATCCCTATCACACAGGATGGTTAGTCATACAGAGGCATGTGATAAGTAGTCTGCACTGACAGACTCTGGGAGCATTATGAAGATATCATCGACACAAGAGTGAAAAGGTAGCAGTGATACTAGAAGCTCCCATCTCGCAGGATGGTTAGTCATACAGGATCATTTGTTTAGTAGCCTGCACTGGCAAATTTTGGTTGCATTATGAGGATATCTTCAAGAACACGAGAGCGAATGAAGTAATTGCAAAGTAATTTCACCTGACCACCAAGATAGGGGATGAAACCTAGGGGATAAAAGGTGACAAAAAGGCGAAGGAAATCGGCAAATAAGGATAACTGTACAAAACAAAGCACTGGATAACATATATAAGTGCCACCAGATGGAATTAATAAATAAATAAACACAGGTTAAATGGATACTATACTGCATTGGCGAGTTATATTGAAGCTTATATGGGGATCTAATTTGTACATGCCAGGGCTTACATTAAGGCTGTTGTTACAGTGTTTGATCAGAGCAGACTCTATCATATTCCCTTCAACTAAACCCTTACTTTTAACAACACATTTCGCGCCTCTGAAGTCGATAGAATGATCTCATAAACTGGAATGTACATACAATGCACTGGAGTGTTGGGCTGTACGAATAGCATATGAATAGAGTCTTAAACGTGAGGAAAGAGATTTACCAGTCTGGCTGATGTAAACACACGCACACTCCTTACAAGGGGTAGAGCACACACAACCTTCTACAGACGAGGGCGAGTACTTAAGTAACATGGACTATTAATTATTATTATTATTATTATTATTATTATTATTATTGAACACTGGGTTAACACACAGAAATCACAATAATGTCATACATCAAACGACTAAGGCGCGTCTGGGAACATGCCGTGCGTAGGTTCGAACCCTCATCACATTCCTTGTGGATTTGTTCACTTGGTTAATATTAAGATTTTTCAAGGCTTGGGTAAGATTTACTAGTCTATCAATATATGGTAATACCAACGATTTTTTTTTAAGTTCTGGTTTAAACTTGGGAGCTTGTTTGTAGAACGTCCATTTTGCTTGAACATCCGCGACATCCAAGATCGATTTTGGGTATTTTAACTTCTTCCCAATTTCAAATGTTATCGAGATTTCTTCATCAAAAAATTCCTGGCTGCAAACTCTCAGGGCTCTGAGAAACATTCCTGAAAATACTGCCCACTTAACTTGAATATGATGATTTGAGTTGGAATAAACATACGAGCACACATTCAACATGCACGTCAAAATACCAGCCGTATATGGCAAGTTTTAAATTTATGTCAACTAAGACCCTCTGCTCTATGGTACCCATATAAGAATTCGCGAACAGGACACCTAGGGGAGAATCCAGGGCGACCCCATCTACTTGTTCATGCATGTGCCCATTGGGTCTCAAGAAGAGTGCCAATTTAGTGCAAGCCTCGAGTAACTTCATCAGTATGCTCTCCGGCATATCCAGAGGAGTACAAGCCGGATCACGATACACTCTGTCCATCTTCATCCTGATTGTTTCATCCACGGGCACGTTGGTAAACAGCGACTCTACATCCAGAGAGGTTCTCATCCCCATGGCCTGTGCTCCCCACAATAAGTCAACAAATTCCTTTGGAGAATTCAGGCTGAAAGCACATGGCAGATAAGGAGTCAGCAAGCAGTTGAGTCGCTTAGCCTGTCTGTATGTGGGTGTGGGTAACTGGCTGATGATTGGCCGAAGTGGGTTTCCGGGTTTGTGGGTCTTGACATTTCCATATGCGTAACCAGGTTTGTATTCCCCGGTAACCTTTGGCAGGTGGAGTACAGATTTCTTGGCGTTCACAGTTTCAGTCTGTTTATCTTCATGTTCAATTCGGCTGTAGTGTTCCTCATGACTCTTTGGAATTTAGTTTGGTCGGAGAGTTTGAGGTTCATTTTTGCCAGATATTCGTCTTTTTTAAGAATAGCATATATGGGCGAGTTGTCACCTCTCCTGACGACAATCTCTTTATTCTCACTAAGGCTCTTAGCTGCCGCCTTGAGCTCGAGGGACAGTATGGTGCTTCTGTTGTTACCTCGAATCTTTCCTCCTTTTGCAATACGTTCCGCTTGCAAGACGTCTCTAATGGTAACTTTCTTTTGGGTCTCGAGGTCAAATATGTCGTCTAAATAGGATTTACAACTCCATTTTCCGGGCCATCTCACTTGGTCTGCACATAATGTGAAGGCTTATTCCCAGATTTAAGAGAGTGATTTGGTCCTCAGTGAGGTTCATTCTAACAAGGTTTCAGAAGCCATCTCTAGGTCGAGGAGTCGCCATAGGTCATTTGAATAAATAAAATGTTGTCAGTTTCTTGATGATCCTGGTTTCGGTGCCGTGGCGATGTCGATCTGCAAGAATGTCAAGGTTTTGGTCGATTCGTGTACACAGGTTATCGTCGATGTTGGTCTGTCTCCATTGGTCTGTAGCTTGAAGTAGTTGCGCTTTGCTCTCGTTGATCTCATTTTCAGCTTTGAGTATTATGATTTCGAATCATATCTTGGCGATATTTTATCGTGAAAGCTTGGTTTCTTGCTGCTGGGTCGGGCGTTCCATTATTGGTATATTTTGGTGGCAGTCTTTCTTGTAGACGATTGTTGTCGAATATGACCAAAAGGGTAAGATTAATGATTCTAACATGAATCTTCTCAAAATATTTTATGTGTTTCTTCACTGTCGAGGGAAGTTGAAAAATCAACATCTGACGCCTAGGGATCCAATTCGCTAGGCACTCCTTACATTTTCAAAGACAAATTTACCGTAATTGATTGATAAAGGTTAGTTCATCGTCGATGAACTACTTCCCCGTCCCCTCGTCCTCCCCACCATTCCCCCCCCATCCCCTCGTCCTCTCCACCATTCCCGGTCCCCCATCCCCTCGTCCTCTCCACCATCCCACACTCCCCAGTCCCCTCGTCCTCCCTACCATTCCCCACTCCCCCGTCCCCTCGTCCTCCCCACCATCCCCCATTTCCTTTTGTCTGTGGACTCAGGGAGAGGATTAGGTAAGGTAGCAGATGTATCCACCATCACCATCTACACTATTTCCCCCCTTCTCCCCCACCTAAAGCATAACTCACCTACTAAATCTGCCGCCTACAGTCTTACCCATTTATAGTATTACACTCGCCTACATCATCACCCACCTAGTTGTATCACCCATCTATACCATAACCCATTACAACATCATCCACCTACTGCATCAGCCATCAATAGCATTTCATACTTACGCCATCATCCTGCTTACTGCATCACCCACCTACTGCATCACCCACCTTACAGTTTCACCCACATACACCGTTACCCATCTTCGTCACTACTCATCTACACCACTACCAAAGTACACCACTACTGACTGTTATCCACATACACTGTCATCCACCTACGCTACTACTACAGTGTTACCCACGTGCACCAACACCCACCTGCAATATGGCCCACCTAAATAGGAACCATCATCACCCTACGTGATCACTCATCAAAATCTTTGTAAACCCTTTTGCTGCCGACAACTGGCATTCACTTACATTTGCACTCATCAACCAACTTGCACTCACCCACCTACACTAACCCACCTACTCTCACCCACCTACACTCACCCACCTACACTCACCCACTTAAACTCTCCCACCTAAACTCACCAAGGGCACCTGGGAGCTAAGTGGACAGCACGATGGATACATAATGCTGTGGACCAGGGATCAATCAGGGCGATGGCGAAAACAAATGGGCAGAGTTTCTTTCACCCTGATGCCCCGGTTACCTAGCAGTAAATAGATACCTAGGAGTTAGACGGCTGTTACGGGCTGCTTCCTTGGGGGGGGGGGGGGGTGAATTGACAAAAACATAAAATAAAATAATCTGTTGATTGACAGTTGAGAGGCGGGCCGAAAGAGCTAGAGCTCAACCCCCACAAGCACAACTAGGTGAATACACACAGATTTAATTAAATTCTATGACCTGGCGACAAAAATTAATCCAAGAAAGTGAAAGGTGGGCAGATTGCATATTTTTGGATTGCCATGCAGCCTTTCACACAATACCCCAGCGGAGACTAATGCATTAGTTGGAGATGCAGGCAGAAATATAAGGAAAGGTGCTCCAGTAGGCAAGGGAGTACCTAAGCAAAAGAAGACAGCGAGTCATTGAGAGGGGTGAGGTCTCAGATTGGCGAGGCGTCACCAGTGGAGTCCCACAGGGTTCAGTCCTTGAACCTATCCTGTTTCTGATATATTTAAATTATCTCCCAGTGTTAACAGACTCGTTCCTCTTAATGTTTGTTGATGATGACAAAATTATGAGTAGGAACACTGCAAAGGAAGGTAGGAAGAGGCTACATGACCGGGACAAACTAAAGGAATGATCCAATAAATAGCTTCTAAAGTTTAACTCAAGTAAATGTAAAGTAATGAAGCTTGATGGAGGGAGCAGAGTCCTATAGGAAACGGACAGAGAGAAGGATCTAGGATTTCATATCACGCCGAACGAGTCTCCTGAAGCCCACATAGAAAGATTATCATAAGCAGCGTTTGCGAGGCTGGTTAACATCAGAACTGCCTTTAGAAATTTGTGCAAAGAATAATTTATACCCCTGTACACCACATATATCAGACCATTGCTAGAGTACACAGCTCCAGCATACAGTCCACACCTTGTTAAGCATAAGACGAAGTTGGAGACGGTTCAAAGGTATGCCACTAGTTCCATAACTATAAAGTATGCTTTACGAAGAAAGGCTTTGAAAATTCCACAGATATATAATAATTAACAAGTGGAAAATATTAGAGGGGATTGTCCCAAACCTGCACACAGAAATAACACCACATGAGACCAGGAGGCATGGCAGGATGTGCAGAATATTCACGTTGAAAAGCAGAGGTACTATGAGAGACAACTCTATCAACATCAGAGGCCCGAGTTTATTCAACACACTTCCACTACACATAAGGAGCATAACTGGCTGGCCCCTGACAGTGTTCAAGAGAGAACTTGATAAACATCTCCACATACTTGATCAACCAGGCTGTGATTCGTACGTCAGGGTGCGAGCAGCCGCGTCCAACAGCCTGGTTGACCATTCCAGCAAGCAGGAGGCCTGGTAGAGGCCTCCTGCTTACCACATTCTCATGTTAATTGACAGGTTATTATTATGATAGATAGATTATTTAACACGGAGACTCAGGTGGAAACTGAGTACGCAAAAGAGCCATAAAAACCTTTGAAATATTTTTTTCAGGGTAATTAATCAATTAAATGTATTCGGAAGTGATGTGGTGGAGGCTGACTCCATACTCAATTTCAAATGTAGATATGATAGAGACCAAAACGTGCAGAAACCTGTACACTAGTTGATTGACTGTTGAGAGGCGGGACCAAATTGCCGAAGCTCGGCCCAACCTCTTAGGCTGGACGGAAGCGTGACGGTCTCGCTTCATGCAGATCGGCGTTCAATCCCCGACTGTCCAAGTCGTTGGGCACCTTTCCTTCCCCCCGTTCCATGCCAAATCCTTAACCTGACCCCTTCCAAGTGTTCTATAGTCGTAATGGCTTGGCTCATTCGCCTGGTAATTTCCTTGCCTTCAACCCCAGCAAGCACAATTAGGTGAGCACAGGTGAGTTCTCACCCACCACTACACTCACCCACCACTACACTCACCCACCACTACACTCACCCACCGCTACACTCACCCACCACTACACTCACCCACCACTACACTAACCCACCGCTACACTCACCCACCGCTACACTCACCCACCGCTACACTCACCCACCACTACACTCACCCACCGCTACACTCACCCACCACTACACTCACCCACCACTACACTAACCCACCACTACACTCACCCACCACTACACTAACCCACCGCTACACTCACCCACCACTACACTCACCCACCACTACACTAACCCACCGCTACACTCACCCACCACTACACTCACCCACCACTACACTCACCCACCGCTACACTCACCCACCACTACACTAACCCACCACTACACTCACCCACCACTACACTCACCCACCACTACACTCACCCACCACTACACTCACCCACCGCTACACTCACCCACCGCTACACTCACCCACCACTACACTCACCCACCACTACACTCACCCACCACTACACTCACCCACCACTACACTCACCCACTTAGAGCCTCACACTGGTCAATATTCATCCACTGAACTAAATTCCCCACATCCAGGACGCAGTGTTACCAACACATACTTAGTCAGCCCCTAATGTACAGATTTATTTAAGGAATTCGTCTTACAATTGTACAATTTCTTGCATATTTTTTCGATGTAGATATTTTGAAGTAATAATTAAGACGTACACATTATGTGCGCGTGTGTTTAACAATATGTCAGTGCCTGCAGGTGTAAACAGCGGCCGAGATGTAACTCTTGGACCCCGCCTGTCCCATGGCGACAGTATGGTGTATTGGGACTTTAGTTGGTCTGGTGGTTATCTATCTTGAGGTTATCTTGAGATGATTTCGGGGCTTAGCGTCCCTGCGGCCCAGTCCTCGACCAGGCCTCCTTTTTGTTACACACCCCAAGGAAGCAGCCCGTAGCAGCTGTCTAACTCCCAGGTACCTATTTAAAGCTAATTGAACAGGTTCATCTGGGTGAAAGAAACTCTGCCCATTTTGTTTCCCCCTCCATTCCCCCGGTGTTTTTTTCGAACCCGGAACCTCAGGACTACGAATCTGAAGCGCTGTCCACTTAGCTGTCAGGCCCCGTGGTGCCCGGCACATCTCTGACAACTGTGTGGAGATGGACACACCTTTAGCACCTGTTATTAACATCATCATTGACAAAATGCACACGATATAACACTGGAGATATTACAACTAAATATAATGAAGCAGCTGGAGAGGCCGGCCAACGCGGGCTCTAGCTCCGCATCACCAACCTCAGCGATACAGTGAAGGAGATCATCCAGGGTCCAGGAAAAGTTCGGTGTCTCAATCCGTCCTCTTAAAAATAACGTCACTTTTGGTTCGTATGCTCGCTATGACTCACAGAAGTGACGTTCTGTTCCGTTTTCTATTTGAGTCGTCCGGCCTACGTGCAGAGGTTATAAGAGGACACTTTAAATTAACGTTTTTCATAACGTTTTGAAAATTAATGAGAATTTCCTGCCCACTTAACCTATCAGAGGACCCTTAACTAACTGTTGTTGAAAAAAAAATCCCAAATTTTATTTTCATTTTTTTTCCATTTTCAAATTACGTCCAAATTCGGCCATACGGGCAAACGGCCAAAAGCTACGTTCTTTTTAAGAGGACAGGCTGCACCAGAAGGCCGTTGACAGCAGTCACGGAGGACCAGTTCTACTCTTCCAAGCTGAGAAAGACGCCGCGGTGACCAGGGAAGGTGTTGGGCCTTAGGGACGTCTCAGAGAGGGAGTCGTTAGCGTAGTAGCTTGGGATTCAATACCTCGTGTAAGTTGACGATCAACTGGTGGATACTTCCTGCTGATTCACCGGTGGTTGGCAGATGAAAGTGAGGTAAAGCACTTACCCGTCACGTAAGTGAGGGGTAAGTGCTTTACACACACTCGGACTATATACACACACACTCGGACTGTATACTATATACACATATAAGTGCAAACACACACACTCGGACTATATACCACTTAAACAGGATATGAGGATAAGGACTTTGGATAGGACAGAGAGAAAGGAATGGGTCCCAAACTACTTGGACGGTCGGGAATTGAACGCCGACCTGCAAGAAGCGAGACCGTCGCTCAACCGTCCACTCCAGGTGGTTGAACAGAGAGGCAGGCCCCCAGGCTGACGAGATAAAACAGATGATAAACGCCCGCCCGATGACGGATGATGCCGGGAAGCTGTGAGATTATTGGGATAAACTCCCACACTTACCAAGGACGGGAAGCGACTGGAAGTAGAGGTTATATTAAAGCACACAGACAGTGGCCAACCTCTCAATACGACCTGACTCAAGGCAACCTTCACACACACAAGTATATAACACAGTTGCGAGAACATCAGATGATGTGACACCAGACGTCCCAGAGCTGAGAGATGTGACACCAGACGTCCCAGAGCTGAGAGATGTGACACCAGACTAGTCCCAGAGCTGAGAGATGTGACACCAGACTAGTCCCAGAGCTGAGAGATGTGACACCAGACTAGTCCCAGAGCTGAGAGATGTGGCACCAGACTAGACCCAGAGCTGAAAGATGTGACACCAGACTAGTCCCAGAGCTGAAAGATGTGACACCAGACTAGTCCTAGAGCTGAAAGATGTGACACCAGACTAGTACCAGAGCTGAGAGATGTGACACCAGACTAGTCCCAGAGCTGAGAGATGTGACACCAGACGTCCCAGAGCTGAGAGATGTGACACCAGACTAGTCCCAGAGCTGATAGATGTGGCACCAGACTAGTCCCAGAGCTGAGAGATGTGACACCAGACGTCCCAGAGCTGAGAGATGTGACACCAGACTAGTCCTAGAGCTGAAAGATGTGACACCAGACTAGTACCAGAGCTGAGAGATGTGACACCAGACTAGTCCCAGAGCTGAGAGATGTGACACCAGACGTCCCAGAGCTGAGAGATGTGACACCAGACTAGTCCCAGAGCTGATAGATGTGGCACCAGACTAGTCCCAGAGCTGAGAGATGTGACACCAGACGTCCCAGAGCTGAGAGATGTGACACCAGACTAGTCCCAGAGATGAAAGAAGTGACACCAGACTAGTCCCAGAGCTGAGAGATGTGGCACCAGACTAGTCCCAGAGCTGAGAGATGTGACACCAGACTAGTCCCAGAGCTGAGAGATGTGACACCAGACTAGACCCAGAGCTGAAAGATGTGACACCAGACTAGTCCCAGAGCTGAAAGATGTGACACCAGACTAGTCCCAGAGCTGAAAGATGTGACACCAGACTAGTCCCAGAGATGAGAGATGTGACACCAGACTAGACCCAGAGCTGAAAGATGTGACACCAGACTAGTCCCAGAGCTGAAAGATGTGACACCAGACTAGTCCCAGAGCTGAGAGATGTGACACCAGACTAGACCCAGAGCTGAGAGATATGACACCAGACTAGTCCCAGAAATGAAAGATATGACACCAGACTATTCCCAGAGCTGAGAGATATGAGACCAGAGTGGTCCCAGAAGTGAGTGGCGGGAGCTCACTCGAGGACGCACATAGTTACCTGAACATGGAGTCCATGAAGTACAAGTGAGGCAAGAAGGACATGATCACGACGTAGAATGATTCAGAGGCATCTTCAAGTATAGACAGAGACGGGAGTTTAGACATGGCAGAGATACGAACGAGGGCGAGGCGGAGTAAACAAGGTAAGCTATTTAGCCACTGGAAAATCAGACGAGTGTGGGTGTGGTGGTGGGGGGGAGGTTAGTAACAGTTGATTGATTGGCAGTTGAGAGGCGGGCGAAAAGACCCCCGCAAGCACAACTGGGTGAATACAACTAGGTGAATACATTCAGAGCTTTATACGACAAAGAGAACTGGGAAGACGACACACTACGAGCGTAGCTCTCATCCTGTAACTACACTTAGGTAATTACACTTAGGTAATTACAGGCACACAGAGACACACTCTCACGAGTATAAATACCCACTTAGCCTAATTCATAGACACCCATGTATCCTTTATACATTAACACACACAAAAACACACACAAAAACACACACACACACCCACACACACACACATACGCACGCACATACGCACGCACACACACACACACACACACACACAGACACACACACATACGCACACACACACACCCACACACACACCCACACACACACACACACACACACACACACACACACACACACACACACACACACACACACACACACACACACACACACATACGCACGCACACACACACACACACACACACACACACACACACACACACACACACACACACACACACACACACACACACACACACACACATACGCACACACACACACTCGCACCCTCACACACAAACACACACACACACAGACACACACACACACACACACACACACACACACAAGAAAAGGTGCAAAGACATGCTACGAAGTGGCTCCCAGAACTGAAGGGCAAGATCTACGAGGAAAGGTTGGAAGCATTAAACATGCCAAAACTAGAAGACAGAAGATAAAGAGGTGATATGATCACTACATACAAAATAGTAACAGGAATTGATAAAATCGACAGGGAAGATTTCCTGAGACCTGGCACTACAAGAACAAGAGGTCATAGATTTAAACTAGCTAAACACAGATGCCGAAGAAATATAAGAAAATTCACCTTCGCAAATAGAGTGGTAGACGGTTGGAACAAGTTAAGTGAGAAGGTGGTGGAGGCCAAGACCGTCAGTAGTTTCAAAGCGTTATATGACAAAGAGTGCTGGGAAGACGGGACACCACGAGCGTAGCTCTCATCCTGTAACTACACTTAGGTAATTACACACACACACACACACACACACACACACCCACACACACACACACACACACACACACACACACACACACTCACACACACACACACACTCACACACACACACACACACACACACACTCCCACACACACACACACACACACTCCCACACACACACACACACACACACACACACACACACACACACTCACACACACACACTCACACACACACACACACACACACACACACACACACACACACACACACACACACACACACACACACACACACACACACACACACACACACACACACACACACACACACACACACACACACACACACACACACACACACACACACACACACACACACACACACACACACACACACACACACACACACCACACACACACACACACACACACACACACACACACACACACACACACACACACACCACACACTCACACACACACACACACACACACACACACACACACACACACACACACACACACACACACACAAAAACACACCCACACACACACACACACACCCACTCACCCACACACGCACACACACCCATATTCACACACACACACACACACGCACACCCACACATACCCACACACACACACACCAACACCCACCGACACACCGACACCCACACACACACACACACCCACACACACCCACACACACACCACACACACACACCCACACACACACACACACACACACTTACACACACACACACACACACACACACACACACACACACGACCACAGAGGAAAACAGAGGGAAAACAGAGGGAGAAACAGAGCTCAGAGGGGAAACAGAGCTCAGGGGAAAGACGGCCCAAGATATGATGGATTACATCACGCAGAAGTGCAAGGACGCAGCAAACAAGTTTGTCCCAGTCCAAAAGGAAAACAGAGAAATGAAGATGAGAAACCCATGGTTTAATCAGAGATGTAGGCTAGCTAAGCAGCAAAGTAAAAGGGCATGGAGAAACTATAGGAATAACAGAACACTGGAGAGCAGAGAAAGATACCAGAATGCCAGGAATGAATATGTCAGGATGAGAAGAGAGGCAGAAAGACAATACGAAAATGACATCGCAAGCAAGGCAAAGACTCAGCCTAAATTGTTGCATAGCCACATTAGGAGACAAACAACAGTAAAGGAACAGGTTATGAGATTAAGGATAGGGGCGGAAGGATTCACTACAAGTGACAAGGAAGTGTGTGAGGAATTGAATAAGAAATTCCAGGAGGTCTTCACCTTAGAGCAAGGAGAAATTCCAGAGGTAAGTGAGGGAATAGCTAACCAGGAACCACTGGAAGAGTTTGAGATTACCAGTGGGGAAGTAAGGAAGTGTTTACTAGAGTTGGACGTGACGAAGGCTATAGGCCCAGATGGAATCTCCCCTTGGGTTCTAAAGGAAGGAGCAAGAGAACTGAGCCTACCACTCTCCATAGTGTATAACAAATCACTGGCAACAGGGGAACTGCCAGATATTTGGAAAGCAGCTAACGTAGTCCCGATATACAAGAAAGGGGATAGACAGGAGGCACTGAACTACAGGCCAGTGTCCCTAACCTGCATACCATGCAAGCTGATGGAGAAGATTGTGCGAAAAAAACTAGTGGAGCATCTGGAGCGAAGGAACTTTGTAACACAGCATCAACATGGGTTCAGGGATGGCAGGTCCTGCCTCACAGGGTTACTTGAATTCTACGACCAGGCAACAAAAATAAGGCAAGAAAGAGAAGGGTGGGCAGACTGCATATTTTTGGATTGTCAGAAAGCCTTTGATACAGTGCCACACAAGAGGCTAGTGCGAAAGTTGGAGATGCAGGCTGGAGTGAGAGCGAAGGTACTCCGGTGGATAGATGAGTACCTAAGCAACAGGAGACAACGAGTCTGTGTGAGGGGTGAGGTCTCAGATTGGCGAGACGTCACAAGTGGAGTCCCGCAGGGGTCAGTCCTTGGACCTATACTGTTTCTGGTATATGTAAATGATCTCCCAGAGGGTATAGATTCGTTCCTCTCAATGTTTGCCGACGATGCAAAAATTATGAGGAGGATTGAAACAGAGGATGATAGTAGGAGGCTACAAGATGACCTGGATAGACTGAGTGAATGGTCCAACAAATGGCTGTTGAAGTTCAACCCGAGTAAATGCAAAGTAATGAAACTAGGCAGTGGAAACAGGAGGCCAGGCACAGGATACAGAATAGGAGATGAAGTACTTAATGAAACAGACAGAGAGAAAGATCTAGGAGTTGATATCACACCAAACCTGTCTCCTGAAGCCCACATAAAGAGAATAACGTCTGCGGCATATGCGAGGCTGGCTAACATCAGAACGGCGTTCAGGAACCTGTGTAAGGAATCATTCAGAATCTTGTACACCACATATGTAAGACCAATCCTGGAGTATGCGGCCCCAGCATGGCGCCCGTACCTTGTCAAGCACAAGACGAAGCTGGAAAAAGTCCAAAGGTATGCTACTAGACTAGTCCCAGAACTAAGAGGCATGACTTATGAGGAAAGGCTGCGGGAAATGCACCTTACGACACTGGAAGACAGAAGAGTAAGGGGGGACATGATCACAACCTACAAAATCCTCAGGGGAATCGACCGGGTAAACAAGGATGAACTATTCAACACTGGTGGGACGCGAACAAGAGGACACAGGTGGAAGCTGAGTACCCAAATGAGCCACAGAGACGTTAGAAAGAACTTTTTCAGTGTCAGAGTAGTTAGTAAATGGAATGCATTAGGAAGTGATGTGGTGGAGGCTGACTCCATACACAGTTTCAAATGTAGATATGATAAGAGCCCAATAGGCTCAGGAATCTGTACACCAGTTGATTGACGGTTGAGAGGCGGGACCAAAGAGCCAGAGCTCAACCCCCGCAAGCACAATTAGGTGAGTACAATTAGGTGAGTACACATACGCACACACACACACACACACACACACACACACACACACACACACACACACACACACAGACACACCCACACCCACACACACACACACACCCACACACACACACACACACACACACACACACACACACACACACACACACACACACACACTCCCCCAGCACCGGCACCAAAACTCTTAGCATATCCGGGTAACGATGGCATAATTAGTAATTAGAGAGGAGGTGTGAGGTAAAGAGAGGACAAGCAAGCCACATTATCACCCCCGGACACTCGGACCTCCGACCAAGATATCTGCATATAGCAATTAAACCCTTCGCGGCTGCTATAATATTCATGGAAAGTACAAAGCGGGCAGCCTGTGGCCAGAGAAATTGATATTGCAAATTGTATTATGAAAATCCAGGGGAGAGAAGTGCCGATGAGACCACACACCACCACCTTCATCCCCCCTGATGCTGTTATGCACCTCCAAGAACGGTGTTAGTGGCCAATTTGGCTTTGTGTCTGTCTGACTGTGTGAGTGTGTGTGAGAGAGAGAGTGTAGCTTGGCTATGTGTCTTTGTGAGTAAGACTGGCTGTTGTTTGTTGCTCTATTTGTGAAGGGATAGGTATGTTTGTGTGTTTGTGTATGTGTGTTGAGTGGGGGGTTGAGCTCTGGCTCTTTAGTCCCGCCTCTCAACTGTCAATCAACTGGTGTACAGATTCCTGAGCCTACTGGGCTCCATCATATTTACATTTGAAACTGTGTATGGAGTCAGCCACCACCACATCACTGCCTAATGCATTCCATCTGTTAACTACTCTGACACTGAACAAGTTCTTTCTAACGGCCTTGTGGCTCATTTGGGTACTCAGTTTCCACCTGTGTCCCCTTGTTCAAGTACCCGGAGTGTTAAACAATTTATCTTTATCTACCCTGTCGGTTCCTCTTAGAATTTTGTAGATAGTGATCATGTCTCCCCGAGCTCTCCAATCTTTCAGCAACGTAAGGTGTATTTCATGCAGCCTTTCCTCGTAACTCATACCTCTTAGTTCTGGAACTAGCCTAGTTGCATACCTTTGACTTTTTTCCAGCTTAGTCATGTGCTTGACAAGTTACAGGCTCCATGCTGAGGCCGCATACTCCAGGATTGGTCTTACATATGTGTTATACAAGGTTCTGAATGATTCCTTACACAGGTTCCTGAAGGCAGTTCTGATGTTAGTCAGCCTCGCATACGCAGCAGATGTTATTCTTTTTATGTGGGCTTCAGGACACTGGTTTGGTGTGATACCAACACCTAGATCTTTCTCTCTGTCCGTTTCATGAAGGACTTCATCTCCCACTCTGTATCCTATTCTTCAAACAGAACCAGAGACCTTCTTTCAGGTCGCTCAGATTGGCTGTTGCCTCAATGACGTCACTACTCCTCCAGATGATCCGTGACGTCAGAGCTGCTCTTGGTCTTCTCTTCTCCCTCACAATAACCTTGACGTTGTGATGTTGTTGTTGATCACTCCTCAACGGCTCCTCTCCGGCGAAGTCTTCGTTCACCCTCGCTCCGTTGAGAGTAATAAGGGGTCATGCCCTCGGGGTGCTCCACCGCCCCTAGAAGTGCAGTATTCCCAATAGAATACCGACGCATTTTGGGGAATACCGACGTACCCGCAGAGTGAGTGCGTCGCTCCGCGTCCCTTCCTCGGTAGTCTGTGAATAGTGTCGCCAGCGCTGCTACACTACCAGGGGCTTAGGACTACACCACCACTGTTCTCTCTGATTTGACCAACATTTAACATATATAGTGTCACTGGGGATTAACGTTTCTTCGAATTGGCAGATAAAATAATCGAAGCAATCACGGGCCTTTCTTGGCCTCAGGCGCAAAGGTTAAAAGCCACTACACTGGACGGTCGGACGTCCTGTTGAGTGCTACGAACCTCTTCTCGCCCTGGCTTCTGTTCCTCAACTTCTTGGACTCGACCTATCGACTCATTATTGCGTCAGGACTGTCCCCCAGAAATTGGCAGACAATCCCCACTCTACGTAGAGTGCGGCCGTGGTGAGAGTGTGTAGTGTTCACTTTCCTGCTCTGGCCGAGGACGTCCTGGTGGCCTTCACTGCCTCCCATGCTGACCGAGGACATCCTGGTGGTCTTCACTGCCTCCCATGCTGACCGAGGACATCCTGGTGGTCTTCACTGCCACCAATGCTGACCGAGGACATCCTGGTGGCCTTCACTGCCTCCCATGCTGACCGAGGACATCCAGGTGGTCTTCACTGCCACCAATGCTGACCGAGGACATCCTGGTGGCCTTCACTGCCTCTCATGCTGACCGAGGACAGCCTGGTGGTCTTCACTGCCACCAATGCTGACCGAGGACATCCAGGTGGTCTTCACTGCCACCAATGCTGACCGAGGACATCCTGGTGGCCTTCACTGCCTCCCATGCTGACCGAGGACAGCCTGGTGGTCTTCACTGCCACCCATGCTGACCGAGGACGTCCTGGTGGTCTTCACTGCCACCCATGCTGACCGAGGACATCCTGGTGGTCTTCACTGCCACCAATGCTGACCGAGGACATCCTGGTGGTCTTCACTGCCAACCATGCTGACCGAGGACATCCTGGTGGTCTTCACTGCCACCCATGCTGACCGAGGACATCCTGGTGGTCTTCACTGCCAACCATGCTGACCGAGGACATCCTGGTGGTCTTCACTGCCACCCATGCTGACCGACGATATCCTGGTGGTCTTCACTGCCACCCATGGTGACCTAGGGCATCCTGGTGGTCTTCACTGCCACCCATGCTGACCGACGACATCCTGGTGGTCTTCACTGCCACCCATGGTGACCTAGGGCATCCTGGTGGTCTTCACTGCCAACAGCCTATCCACTCAGCCACTTCCCACCTTTCTACCTTGCCCAAAGTGTTGCCAGCCTCTCCATGTGGTTGAAGTGCTGCTGCTCACTCCAGTAGGCTCAACTTGCTATACAAATTAGGAAACTGTCGATATTTTCCTCAGAGCGCCGTCGTCTGACCTTCTCCTCGGCCGTGAGGTCAGTGTGGGATATCTGAGCTTGACTCAATTTATTTAATTATTAAATTAATGAAATCAATTACGAAGGACCACCCACTTTTAAGAAAAGAGGGAACTAATAAAAAGTGATCATTAGAAACACAAGGAAGAACCAGTGTCTATGGATAAATATTAGAAAGCATAATCACTTAAATAATTAATGGGCTGTATGGTTAATTAAGTAAAGTCAGAGCCTCAAACACATACATTGGGGGGGGGGGGGTATTGCTAGAACTTCATATACGTCTAGGAACTAGTGTGGTTCGTACACCAGTTCATTGTTTGATAAATAATATTGTGACCAAAATATTAAAGAATCAATAGGCGATTACCAATAGAGATTATAAAGATTATTAGCATTAGAAAACAATCATCTAAATAAACACATATTATCTCCAGTGTACATGACGAGTATTCAACTTGATAGAATCATGAACAAATAGCAAAATTGGAGTAATTAAATGTGTACAAAAAGTCTTAGCTTTAAGACGATTTCTATGACATCATTCACGCCTCGTCCTCGTGATCTCAGGAATTCCACGTAGAAGCCCTTAGAGGTGAATAACACGAATGTAGGTAACAGCTCGTTGACTCCTCACATACGAGCTGTAATTTAAGGGATATTACGTAGCATTGAACTAGGCTACTTAAATCTCAATATTCATGAAATATAAAATAAAAATTAGTGCGGTACTAACGTTGGATTTTTTGTAGTCGTTCGATATAACGACAGGCTGCCCACGACATATACAATCTCTAATGATGCATCAAAAAAGAACTATATACTTATCGAAAGGTGCAAATTATGCTGAAGCCTGCCGGTATCGCGTCTCAGGCTCAAACTTCCACAATGTCGTACACGTGGTTGATAGCTTGGCTTGAATATCGACGCGTTATTAGCTGACCGAACACTGCAGATCACGTAGAATAATAATTATTCATTCTGGGTTGAGTACCAGTGTAATTCTTGCTGATAATCCCAACTTCACGTGTCTCAGCCTCTGACGCCACGACCTTTGTTGCTCAATTCCGCAACACGAGTACACCACACACACACACAATGGCGTCTCTCCTCCCTCTTCAACCCGCGTCCCCGCATTCACCACAGAAATTATTTATCACAAATAATATTATTTCGCGCAATTGTGGCTGAAAGACTTTAATAAAGACTGGGTTGTAATTCTAGGGATTTAAATAATATTACTTTCTCGTCTTATGGTGGTAAACAAGAAATGGAGAAGATTTTAGTTTTCTCCATGGCATTCACGCGTGACGGTAAATTTCTTACTTGATAACAATTGTAACTAAAAACTCTCGATTTAGAATTATCTGGGAGTTATGTTATCCATAAATAATTATCACACGGAATACTGATGATTTTAGAGAATCACATTCAGTTCTCGAACACACTGACTATAAATGTGTTAACTAGATATAATCTGACGTAATACTGGTGCTTGGTTTCGTAAGAATTCCAGTATCCATATGCAGATATAATAGTTTATGTGAACATTACTGTTAGTAAGTTTTAGTAACTACTGTAATTAGTATATTTTAATACTGATTTATTATAATACAATAGTATTGTATTAGTGTTTGAAATTTCCAACAGTCAGTGACCCACTCGCCAATCTGCTGGCCGATCAGGAATCCCACTGATAACGACACTGCAAAACTAACGCTGATTGGCTACCAGCTTGCCACTCCACCCACTCTTATTTTTCGTTGTATGGCACTGAAACTATAAAATGTATAACACTAGAGGCTATTGACTGTCATCTTCAAAATCTCAAACCAACTAAATCCTATGCCTTTACTGATGATTCTGTACCTGGAGCAAGCACGACACAGACTGAGCTATTGGGTATTTATCTAGCCACCGAGTACCTTAAATTCAATGGTGGTGGAGTGATATTTTGTGACTAAAAGTGCTCTGCAGTCCTTAAATAAGCCATCACAATGTCCGCAGTAGCTTGTAATATTAAATGAGATGGAATTTTTGTCAATGATAATAATTTTTGTATTTTGTTAGTTCCGAAAGTTCTCCTTACTCTATTGTGGAAACCTCCTGGAATTTCTTATTGTGCTCCTTGCACACTTTCTTGTCATTTGTAGTGATCCTGTCTGCCCCTGTCCTCAGTGTCATTACCTGCTCCTTCACTGTTGTTTGCGTTCTGATGTGGTTGTGCAGCAATTGGGTTGGGTCTTTGCTTTATTTACTATGAAGTTTTAAGACTCTTTCTGCCTCTCTTCTCACCCCGAGGTACTCATTCCTGGTCCTCTGTTATCTGTCTCTACTCTTGTGTTCGGTTACTTCTGTAGTTTCTCCACGCCCTTGTACTTAGTGACCTTGCCAGCTGATTTCCCAAATAACCATGGGTTCCTCATTTGCGCTTTGTGTTTTGCTTTTGGACTGGAACAAACTTGTCTTCTGCCTCCTTACACTTCTGGGTGACGTAGTCTGGCATGTCTTGTGCAGCCTGTCCTCTGAGCTCTATGTTATGTCACCCATGTTAGGTCTATTTGGAATTTTCTTATCTCCTCGCAGTTTCCCTTTTGTTTTCTGGTCCTTTCCTTCAATAAGTAACACCTACTTCTGCCAGATACTCAAACATCAGTACACTGTAGTCGCTCATACACACGGGGGCTTCCAAGTGAATTTTCCTTATGTCTGAATCGTTCAGAGTGAATACCACGTAAAGTCTAGCCGGTTCGTCATGGCCTCTCATTCTTGTGGGTTCCCTGACATGCAGTTTCTTGTTCCCACCTCCAATAATTTTTGTTTCCATGATTCTGCACATTCATGTGTGTGTGTGTGTGTTTGTGTGTATATGCGTGTGTATCTATCGCAATTTATGTGATCCCCTTCCTGAAACGCTGTGCAGTGGAAGCTGTGAAGGAAATTAGTGTCCCTGAGGTACTAAATTAAGCTAGACTCCTCCTTTGAGGCTGAGATTCCTAACTACAGTGCAAATAGATAATATCTGGCACACGTAAAAATCTATGAAGCAGCAGCGTTTAACAAGTCAAAATATCAGAAAGAGCGATAACCTCTGCATAGAATCAATGTCTGTAAAGTGGCAATTACTTCTTTCCAACGTTGCTGGTTACTGCTCTCTATTAATTACTAATTTTAGCTGTTCCTTGCACCCGCTCACCTTTAGGTAGCTACTTGTTCCACGGGCTCCTGATGCCTGCCCGCTGAGAACTAATTATTTAGACTATCTGCTTATGGTACATGTTCTCCGTTACCCAATTACCTGGTCGGTAGGGTAATCACACGGCATGTATGAGAGCCTCACATGTTTGTCAGGTAACATGACAGGTGGCCCCACAAGTGCCTCAGGTAACATGACAGGTGGCCTCACATGTGTCTCAGGTAACATGACAGGTGGCCTCACATGTGTCTCAGGTAACATGACAGGTGGCCTCACATGTATCTCAGGTAACATGATAGGTGGCCTCACATGTGCCTCAGGTAACATGACAGGTGGCCCCACAAGTGCCTCAGGTAACATGACAGGTGGCCCCACAAGTGCCTCAGGTAACATGACAGGTGGCCTCACAAGTGTCTCAGGTAACATGACAGGTGGCCCCACAAGTGTCTCAGGTAACATGACAGGTGGCCCCACAAGTGCCTCAGGTAACATGACAGGTGGCCCCACAACATTTCTAGGAACATTTCAGTTTTCACCCCACACTTCAGGGATCTTCCCTGTACGTTACAGGATCACCAAAACACTGGGTGTCACCTATTCACTGTAGTAGGTGTCACCCATATAGTGTATAGGGAGGGGCCTGACAGCTGAGAGGACATGGCTTAGAATTCATAGTCATGAGGTTCGGGGGATCGATCCCCGGTGTAGGCGGAAACAAATTTGGGAAGAGTTTTTTTTTTCACCTGATGCCTATGTTCATATAGCATTAAATATTTTCCTGGGAGTTAGACAGCTGCTTTGGGCTGCTTCCTGATGGGGGGGGGGGTAACAAAAAAGGAGGCCCTGGTCGAGGACCGGGCCGCGGGGACGCTAAGCCCCGAAATCATCTCAGGATAACCCGTACACTATAGTTATCACCTCATATGCCGTAAGTATGACCCCCCCCCCCCTACATTGAATAGCTATACACTGAAGGTATCACACTATACATCATACGTATCACACCCTCATATTGTATGTATAATCCCGCATACACTGTAACACTATACACTATAGTCACCCCATATTCACTGTAGGTATTATAGCCCCATCACCGTACCGTAGGTATCATACCCATGTAAAGTATAACCCCATATACTGTATCACCACTCACTGTAGGTACTATCACCATACACTGTAGGTACTCTCACCATACACTGTAGGTACTATCACCATACACTGTAGGTACTCTCACCATACACTGTAAGTACTCTCACCATACACTGTAGGTACTCTCACCATACACTGTAGGTACTATCACCATACACTGTAGGTACTCTCACCATACACTGTAGGTACTATCACCATACACTGTAGGTACTATCACCATACACTGTAGGTACTATCACCATACACTGTAGGTACTCTGACCATACACTGTAGGTACTATTACCATACACTGTAGGTACTATTACCATACACTGTAGGTACTATTACCATACACTGTAGGTACTCTCACCATACACTGTAGGTACTATCACCATACACTGTAGGTACTCTCACCATACACTGTAGGTACTATCACCATACACTGTAGGTACTCTCACCATACACTGTAGGTACTATCACCATACACTGTAGGTACTCTCACCATACACTGTAGGTACTCTCACCATACACTGTAGGTACTATCACCATACACTGTAGGTACTATCACCATACACTGTAGGTACTATCACCATACACTGTAGGTACTCTCACCATACACTGTAGGTACTCTCACCATACACTGTAGGTACTCTCACCATACACTGTAGGTACTCTCACCATACACTGTAGGTACTATCACCATACACTGTAGGTACTCTCACCATACACTGTAGGCATCACCCCCTGGTTCATTACTGTAGAGAGCTGAGCTAGTCCCCAGTGTATTCGTTGTTCAGTTCTCTACTATGGAATCGGACTTGGTCGGACTTGGTAAATTTATTATTGTTAGATGTTAATAATAATTTACCTTGCAAATCAGAACTGTCTTTGTTCTCTGTGTAAAGTTTTTAATAGCAGTAGTTTCTTGTAAATCGCAATGAGCGCTGAAATTAGCGATGAATTATGTTGCTAATATTGTAATTATATGCAATTTTAACCTGCTCTAAAGCATTTTGGTTGGTGATTAGTGATAAGTGAAGCAATGCTGCAAAATGCGTTGGGACATTATCATAAATAATACAGTGTCTTGTTTACACAGCGTGGGTTCACAAGCCCCCTGTGTAACACAGCCGCGGTACGAACTACTTGTAGCTTTGATAATCACACGATTTAACACAGCTTGGGACAGCTTAATGTTTGTTTTCTGCCCCATTTACTGTGACCTATTCTTATACTTAATACATAGAAATTATTTATTTTTGACCTGACCGTGTATTTAGTACTTAGAAGTGATTTATTTGAAACCTAGCCATGTACTGATTACTCAGAAGTTGTATATTTGAGGCCTTGTCATTCATTTAATTCACAGAAGTGACTTATGTCTGATCCTGACATGTACCTAAATTTCATGCAGTATATGTACTGCAAGAGAGTTGGTTTATTTATGCACTTTTCAAAGGACAGCTGCCACACGAAGCTGATGTTACTGAAGATCATCACGGATTTGTCAAGTTGAGGGTCTCAACTGTATCAGTACAGAAATGTGCTGAATAAGACAGACTACTGAGAATTCTTTCAAGAAGCGTTGCCATCAAAACAGTGTTATTCTTGATCTATATCTTGCTCTTGTTACGGCTCCATTTATATGATGCCGTAAACATTTGGCTAAAATACTATAGAATGGACTTAAGTTCACTTGAACGTGTTCATCGAAGGATGACAAAGTTTATCCCAAGGATTAGAGATCTTCTCTTTCAGGAGAGATTGACAATCTCTCTGAATCTTAATTTACATTCCCTAGAAAGGCGAAGAGATTGGGGGTGACATAATTGAAGTGTATATGTGGATAAAGAGGCATAACAATGGGGTATTAATAAGGAATTAAATATATCACATAAGATGGAACCTGTAACAAAGAAGGAAACCAGAAATAATGGTGCCGGGTGGGCCGAAACGTCGTCGTGTCTTCACTTTCTAGTGTGTGGTCTGGTCAACACGTAACACTGAATATAAATTGAGTTGATGGTGATTTAGGTTAAGATCTCGGTAAATACTGGATGCAAACAGGATTGATGATTTGCGGAACTGATTATAGAGTAATATAATAGACGTGAGATCACTTTATTGTTTCAAGCGCAGGCTAGACACACACACACACACACACACACACACACACACGTGTGTGTGTGTGAATATATATAACATATATATATATAAATATAAATATATATATATATATAAATATATATATATATATATATATATATATATATATATATATATATATATATATATATATATATATATATATATATATATATGTCGTACCTAGTAGCCAGAACGCACTTGTCAGCATACTATGCAAGGCCCGATTTGCCTAATAAGCCAAGTTTTTCTGAATTAATATATTTTCTCTAATTTTTTTCTTATGAAATGATAAAGCTACCCAATTGATTATGTATGAGGTCAATTTATTTTTATTGGAGTTAAAATTAACATAGATATATGACCGAACCTAACCAACCCTACCTAACCTAACCTAACCTATCTTTATAGGTTAGGTTGGGTTAGATAGCCGAAAAAGTTAGGTTAGGTTTGGTTAGGTAGGTTAGGTAGTCGAAAAACAATTAATTCGTGAAAACTTGGCTTATTAGGCAAATCGGGCCTTGCATAGTAGGCTGAGAAGTGCGTTCTCAGCCCGATATATAAGTGCGATATATAAGTGAGAAGTGCGTATATATATATATATATATATATATATATATATATATATATATATATATATATATATATATATATATATATATATATATTTCTATCACACTGGACCACCGCTGACAATAAAGAATGCGACTGCTGCAATGCTTAGGTCCCTGGTTCACGCCTACCTCACAGCCTTAGAGGATTTTCTTTTTTATATAAATCCCCTTAGTGTGATTTCTGTATGTATTATTAATATTATTATTATTATTATCATCACCAAAGCCCAGAACGCCTATGTTTTTCAGCATTAAACTGTATCTATCTAGATAGTCTTTTATTCATTTTGAGTCTTCTGAATTATTTCCCTCCCCATACTTTTATCGTCTGCAAATGTTGTTCTTCAACTTTTTGTCTAACTCGGTTATATCAAAGACAAAGAACAGAAATCCTAGTATAAAACCTTGGCCCACACCAGTTACAACTGTGTCCCACTCGGATTGAACGATATTTATTCTTAGTCTCTGCTCTCTTGTAAATATCCATAGATTTATTCCAAGTGAGACTAGTCCCATTTATACCTCTCGTGAGGCCCAGTATCAAAGCCTTGTTGAAGTCAAGATACACATTGTCAGATTTCTTCTTGCTATTAACTGTTTGAAATTTTCTGGAAAAATGCAAGTAAATTTGTCAAACATGAGCGCCTTTTAGCCTTTTAGTAACTATGTCAGGAATTCTTCATTAATCTGCAATTTTCAAGATGTAAACGAGTGCCTTTTGCGATTATCGATTGAAGTCATTTTCCTACAATAGACGTTAAGGTAATTGGACGATAGTTCGACGCAAGTGGTCTTGCGTCTTAAAAATCCCCATCACGTTATCAACTCACCACGATTCTGGTAATCTACTCGACACTAATGATTTATTATATATATGCAATACGAGGCTTCATTAAGCTCTTCGCTACATTCGTTACACATTCTGGGAAAGGCCTCGTCTGGCCCAGGAGATTTATTTGGCCTTAATATCTCTCTTTTGTTTGATTACGTCCTCTCTAGTTACTGCTAAACTAGTCAACTTGTCCCCACCACGGACGAGGATTTGTTCAGATGCCGGTATAATGTTAAAGTCTCATTAGTAAATAAAATAATTGTTTTAAAAATTATACTCATTTCTTTGTCATTATCAGTTACCCGACCTGTCTGAGGTTTTGATGGTCCTGTCTTTTTCCCTAATGTTTGTATTATATATTTGACCAAATTATTACTTACCTACTTATCTTTGCCTACTTTGCTGAATGTGCTTCATTGTTTCTATTTGTTTTCCTTATTTTATTTTTAACATTTCTAACTAGTTAGTTTGATAAATTGTTTTTATTAACTCTCTCATTCTTAATCCATTTTTGTATAAAGCTTTGTTTTTACTCATAATGTTCTTTAGTCCCGTGCGTATCCATTTAGTGGTTATTGTTATTAGACTTAATTAATCTTTAAGGTACCTCACCTTTAGGTGATTTCGAGGCTTAGCGACGCCGCGGCCCGGTCGTCGACCAGGCTTCCTTACTACAGGTATACATCATTCATGAGCTCTACTGAGAACATTTATAAATAAATTATAATTTTAATCAACATCGTCATTCAACTTCACGTTGCCAATGTATCCTTTATACAAATGGCTGAATTCCTCAAAACCTGTTTCATGTTAAACTTCATTTCCTTGTGATCGCTGTTCCTTAGTTCACTCTCTATCTAAATGTTATTTGTCACTCTGTTAGTTAACATTAGTCTAAATAATATTTTCCTGTGTTACTTCCTTAATATATTGTTTATGGAAGCAATCATCAACAAACTCTCTAAACAAATCTTCTGCTTCAGTATTCCCTGTTTTGTATTCCTTATTCTACATAAATTTAAGTCACCCATTAACACAAAACTCACCTAGATGCCCTAGATTTTTAATCCCATATATGTTTTGTATCTATTTTGTCGAAGTTTGGTGGTTTGCATATAACGTCTATTATAACATTTTTGGTTTTCATTTAAGTCAGACCAAACAGTTTTTGTTTGCAGATGAGTTTTGATCATCTTAATGATAAATTATTCATCTCCCCGTTACATATATTGCGGCTCCCAATCCTCGTCTAATTTGTCTATTTGTCTGAAGTAATTTGTAACCTTTAACTTGATATTCAGCAAATAGTTCCCATATTTTTTGACATTCAACCACGTTTCTGTCAATGCAATAATACCTTGTTTTCGGTGGACATACAATAATATATCAGTTTTGTTTTTAAGACTCCAGCTATTTGTGTTTACACTTTTAAATGCTGTTGAGTCTTTGTCCCTGCCATTTTCCACATTTTTTTCCTTGCCATCACACGCTATCATTATTTCTCAAAATCCATTTCCATACCTCTATCATCTAATTGTTTAAACCCAGACAACCATAGATTTAAGTGAATTTACAAACAAGAATCATTCTAGTCCAGTGTATGTTGACCCCATCCCAGGCATACATATTCTTTCCATAGAAGTGTTCCCAGTTATCAATGAATGATATTGCAATTGATTTGCAGTATTTGTCTAGTCAGCAATTGGCTCCAATTGCCGTAAACAGCAATTCATTTCCAACTCCCCTTCAAAGAATGCCACATATGATTGGAATCCCTCCCTTGCTCCTACTAATTAAATTACTGTCGTAAACTTCTGTATTAGTGCCTCACTCCTAACTTTTCCAATTTTATTTCCTCCAACGCTAATACAAATATCGGGTTTGTTCCCATTGCCAGCCATAAAATAGTTAACATATTGTTAGCAATATTGTTAACAATATCCTCAATTCCCACTCCCGGAGAGTAAACCTTAATCTGTTTTCCCTATTCCTAGCACAAAAGTCCTGTTGTACTACCTCGCTTTAGAGTCACCTACAACCAAAATTAGCTTATCCTTCTATTGGCTCTCATTCGTCGATTCTCCTTGTGGGCGACCTACAGCCTCACTACAGCACTCATCCTTCAAAGCGGCGAATGAATTAGAAGTCTTCACGGTCTTGTCACAGTCTTCCAATGTCTCTTGTGCCCCTTGACACTCCAAGAAGATATCTTCCTAAGGCTGCTTTCTATCTTCATTCCAGGGACAAACACATTGCCTCATTTACCTGAGTTCCTCACGCAGAGTCCTCCTCTCTCCTCAGAACACCACACAGTTCCACTAAATCCAACATAAAGCTTTCCATTATTGGTAGCTTAAATAGCACAAGTAAAACAGGACGTAGGAACGACGATGTTGATGGGAACACGGCCGTTCCCATCATCCCATCCTTATGCTATGCTCACCCAAGCTGAGGACCAACCCCAAAGGCATCTACTTAATTGTTTAATTCGGTATAAAATAAAAAGCATTGTTCTTTCATAAAGAAATCAATATTGATAAATATCATTGCATTGGGCATAACTAAGCTTAGGTTAGGGTGTAAGTTTGATTACGAAGCTCAGTCAATTTAATTTCGAGTACGTGTGTCAAGCATTTAGAAAAATGGGCTCGGGACATAAGTGAATGAAGCACTTTCGATAAGCGTTCGAAGGCAATCAGCTGTGAGTCAAGTGTAAATTGATTTTCATTCACAAAGAGGGGAGGTGGCTGATACTATGTGTGACTAAATGTATCATATATCCCACGACATCTACTCGCACTTAACACGCATATCTGTGCTCTCTCTCCAAACGCGTATATTTGTGCTTTCTCTCCAGACGCGTATATCTGTGCTCTCTCTCTAGACGCGTATATCTGTGCTCTCTCTCCAGACGCGTATATCTGTGCTCTCTCTCCAGATGCGTATATCTGTGCTCTCTCTCTAGACGCGTATATCTGTGCTCTCTCTCGAGACGCGTATATCTGTGCTCTCTCTCCAGATGCGTATATCTGTGCTCTCTGTCCAGATGCGTATATCTGTGCTCTCTGTCCAAACGCGTATATCAGTATTCTCTTGAGACAAGAATAACTGTGTTTTCGATAACACGTATATCTGTGGCCATTCCAAGACCTAACATTTGATTACTAGAATTTACTCTATAAGAAAAACTTGGTTTAAATAAACCTTTTAATTCAGTATTGTATTAGGTTAAGGTGTCAAGACGTTACTCCATGTAGCCTCCTGTTTTCTCACGTTTGTATTAGTTAAAATACCAGGACATTCCTCATATTAATCCCCTGTGTATACGCTGCATTAGTTTGTATTATATTACTCTAGTAATGGTTTTTGATCACATAACTGTTCGTTAGTATCTCTCTCTCTCTCTCTCTCTCTCTCTCTCTCTCTCTCTCTCTCTCTCTCTCTCTCTCTCTCTCTACCTCACTTCCTACCGTCGTCTCTCCTTCCCTCCATTCCTCCCTACCACTCTTTCTATCCCTCTCCCGCTCTCTCTATCAGTGAACAAAACATGCTCGAGTAAAGTTTATCCAAAGTTACCAATGTTGTCCAGTAACTACCCACCTCCCTTGTAATATCTTGTAATTCTACCCACCGCCCTTATAATGTCTCGTAACTCTACCCATCGCCCTTATAATGTCACGTAACTCTACCCACCGCCCCCTGTATTGTCCCGTAACTCTGCCCACCGCCCTTGTAATATCCCGTAACTCTGCTCACCGCCCTTGTAATGTCGCGTAACTCTACCCACCGCCTCTGTAATGTCCCGTAACTCTGCCCACCGCCCCTGTAATGTCTCGTAACTCTGCCCACCGCCCTTGTAATGTCTCGTAACTCTACCCACCGCCCTTGTAATGTCTCGTAACTCTACCCACCGCTCTAGTAATGTCTCGTAACTCTGCCCACCGCCCCTGTAATGTCCCGTAACTCTACCCACCGCCCTTGTAATGTCTCGTAACTCTACCCACCGCCCTTGTAATGTCTCGTAACTCTACCCACCGCCCTTGTAATGTCTCGTAACTCTGCCCACCGCCCTTGTAATGTCTCGTAACTCTACCCACCGCCCTTGTAATGTCTCGTAACTCTACCCACCGCCCTTGTAATGTCTCGTAACTCTGCCCACCGCCCTTGTAATGTCTCGTAACTCTACCCACCGCCCTTGTAATGTCCCGTAACTCTGCCCACCGCCCTTGTAATGTCCCGTAACTCTGCCCACCGCCCTTGTAATGTCCCGTAACTCTACCCACCCCCCCTGTAATGTCTTGTAACTCTACCCACCGCTCCAGTAATGTCCCGTAACTCTGCCCACCGCCCCTGTAATGTCCAGTAACTCTACCCACCGCCTCTGTAATGTCAACGGGCATGAATAGCCAGTAAGTGGTAAAATTTTTGTTCAGTAAATGTATACAGTGTGCTGAGGTCGCATTTAATCGTCAGGCTGCTATAGCGGGGGAGGATACTGCTTGACAGTGTTGATGAGGGTCTCCAGCTGCTGGACACCTTTATCTTTGACCAGATGAGTGGCAGTGTTGATGGCTTCAGGGTGGTTACTCCAAGATAACTCTTGGACTCTTAAAGTGGTTGGTTGCTTCACATTTCAGAAGATAGTGAAGTAGTGGCTTTACTCTGATTGTTTGGCAGAAGATGCATTCTCTCTGTCGGGGTTCACCAATCTCCCAGTTGTGTCTGTAACCTGAACGTAGTCAATATTACCGAACTGTTACTTCTCTGTGGATACCTTTTATGATATTTAACCTTTCTAATTTGGTGGCCTGAAGATACCATATTGCAGAGGGCGAACCTTCAGCTACTCTCTGGTGTAGATGGCTTGTTGAGGTGTGAGAGTTTTTGCTGATGATTTTTTTATGTACTCTAGGCTGGGTTGGATTGTTTTGTGGATCACTGGATGACGAATTCCAATTTAGCAGTTTCATCGGCTTTCTCATTTAACGGGATTCCAACATGGGATGGGATCTAGTTTAGGGTGATGTTGAGTCTTTTTCCTTAAGCTGCTGCTCCAAAATTGGTAATTATTTCCACGTTGTCTTTCCACTGCTTTGTTACCTAATATTTGAAGTGCATCTTTTGAGTCTGAGTATATGATTGCATTTTGAGTGTTTTGTCCAATCACATATGCAAATGCGTGTTATATGGCAAACAACTCAGTTTGGGTTGATGATACTGGTCCTCCAGTCTTCAATATGCCTGTACGCTGGCCGAGCAAAAAACAGCGCCAGCATTCTCATATTCTGTGTCCACCGATCCGTCTGTGAAGATGTGGGTAGCTCCTCTGGCAGCCCAAGAGTTTCCGTTGTTTTGGCCAAGTCCGACCACCAAGTCCTTTCGTACTGGGACTGGATCAGGAGAAATAATTATCTTACTGATAATCGAGCTGGTCTTTGTGACTAGATGAGAGCGAACTTGTGCTACATATAAGGTTTTGCAGCCGCTGATGTCAAGAAGGTGAGGTGCGCCGTAGGGCTGTAAGTTACCTGCCTGCCTTCAAGGCTAGCTTAAGAACGAGGCTCTTCTTTGCCATTGTGGAGTCGAACTTCATTCCCAAAATGTCAATTTGGGTTTTGCCATTCCTTTGCAAGTCTGTCCGACTTGCAATGTGCAGTCTAGTTATCATCATCGCTTGTGTTTTCTCTGCCGCAAATGGCATCTCCTATCCCATCTCTTTCTCCCTCTCCCCCCCTCTCTCTCTTTCCCCCCGCTCTCTCTCTCTCTCTCTCACTCTCTCTCTCTCTCTCCCCCTCTCTCTCCCCTCTCTCTCTCTCTCTCTCTCTCTCTCTCTCTCTCTCTCTCTCTCTCTCTCTCTCTCTCTCTCTCTCTCTCTCTCTCTCTCTCTCTCTCTCTCTCTCTCTCTCTCTCTCTCTCTCTCTCTCTCTCTCTCTCTCTCTCTCTCTCCTCTCTCTCTCTCTCTCCCTCTCTCTCTCCTCTCTCTCTCTCTCTCTCCTCTCTCTCCTCTCTCTCCTCTCCTCTCTCCTCCTCTCTCTCCTCTCCCTCCTCCCTCCCACCCTCCCCGTTCCCTTTACCTGTCGCTTTTAACACGTTGCTTACAGAGGTTAAATATACTTACTCCAACAGGTTATAATTATCCACGTGTGTGTGTGTGCATATGAACGAATGTATGGGTGCGTGTGCGTGTATGTTTGTGTGCGTGTATATGTGTGGAAGTGCTCACCTGGGTGTACTCACTTAGTTGTGCTTGGGGGTTTGAGCTTTGGCTCTTTGGTCCCGCCTCTCAACTGTCAGTCAACTGGTGTACAGGTTCCTGAGCCTATTGGGCTCTATCATATTTTCACTTGAAGCAATGTATGGAGTCAGCCTCCACCACTTTATTGCATCTGTTAACTACTCTGACACTGAAAAAGTTCTTTCTAACGTCCCTGTGGCTCATTTGGGTACTCAGTTTCCATCTGTGTCCCCTTGTTCGCGTACCACCCGTGTTAAACAGCTTATCATTATTAATCTTGTCAATTCCTCTGAGAATTTTGTAGGTGGTGATCTTGTCTCCCCTTACTTTTCGATCTTCCAGTGTCGTCAGGTGCATTTCAGGCAGCCTTTCCTCGTACCTCATGCCTCTTAATTCTGGGAATATCCTAGTGGCATACCTTTGGACATTTTCCAGCTTCGTCTTGTGCTTGACAAGGTACGGGCTCCATGCTGGGGCCGCATACTCCAGGAATAGTCTTACATATGGGGTATATAAGGTTCTGAATGATTCCTTAAACAAGTTCCTGAAGGCTGTTCTGATGTTAGCCAGCCTCGCGTATGCCGCATATTTAAAGCTCTTTATGTGGGCTTCAGGAGACAGGTTTGGTGTGATATCAACTTCTAGATCTTTCTCTCTGTCCGTTTCATGAAGTACTTCATTTCCTAATCGGTATCCTGTGTTTGGCCTCGTGTTTCCACCACCTATTTTTATTACCTTGCATTTACTCGGATTGAACTTTAGTAGCCATTTGTCAGACCATTCATTCAGTCTGTCTAGGTCATCTCGTAACCACCTACTATATTCCTCTGTTTTAATCCTCCTCATAATTTTTGCATCATCAGCAAACAATGAGAGGAACGATTCTATACCCTATGGGAGATCATTCACTTATATCAGAAACAGTATAGGTCCGAGGACTGAACCCTGCGGGACTCCGCTGGTGACTTCACTCCAGTCTGAGGCCTTGCCCCTCACAGTGACTCGTTGTCTTCTGTTTCTTAGGTACTCCCTTGTCCAATAGAGTACCTTCCCTTGCACTCCTGCCTGCATCTTCAGCTTTTTCACTAGCCTCTTGTGTGGTACTGTGGCAAAGGCTTTCTGGCTATCTAAAAATATGCAGTCTGCCCACCCCTCTCTTTCCTGCCTGATTTTTGTTGCCTGGTCGTAAAATTTAATTAATCCTGTGAGGCAGGACATACCATCCCTGAACTCATGTTGATGCTTTGTTACAAAATTCATTCGCTCCAGATGTCCCACTAGCTTTTTTCGCACAATCTTCTCCATCAGCTTGCATGGTATGCAAGTTAAGGACACTGGCCTGTAGTTCAATTCCTCCTGTTCTGTTCCCCCTTCATGTATATCGGGACTACATTAGCTGTCTTCTAAATTTTTGGCAGTTCTCATGTTACCAGTGATGGAGAGTGGCAGGCACAGTGCTTCTGCTCCTTCCTTCAGTAACCAAGGGGAGATTCCATCTGGGCCTATCGCCTTTGACACATCCAAATCTAGCATCAGTTTCCTTACTTCCCCAATGGTAATCTCAAAATCTTCTAGTGGGGTCCTGGTTAACTATTCCTTCTCTTATCTCTGGAACTTTTCCTTGCTCTAATGTCAAGACCTGCTGGAATTTCTTATTCAGTTCCTTACACACTTCCTTGCATTTGTAATGAATCTGCCTTATTCTCCATTTCATTACCGGTTCCTTTACTGCTGTTTTCTCCTGAAGTGGTTGAGCAGCAATTTAGGTTGAGTCTTTGCCTTGCTTGCGATGCCATTTTCAAATTTCCCTTCTGCCTCTCTTCTCAACCTGACATATTCATTCCTGGCACTCTAGGTATCTTTCTCTGCTCTCAAGTGTCCTGTTATTCCTATAGTTTCCCCATGCCCTTTTACTTTTCTGCTTGGCTAGCCTTTATCTCTGATTAAACAATGGGTTTCTCATCTTCATTTCATTGTTTTCTCTTTGGACCAGGACAAACTTGTCTGCGGCCTCTTACACTTCTGCGTAATGTAGTCCATCATGTCTTAGGCTGTCTTTCCCCTGAGCTCTGTTTCCCATGTCATATCTGTTAGGATTTTTCTTATTTCCTCCTAGTTTTACCTTTTGGAATCATAGCCTTTAGTTTTCAGTACCCCCTCCTCGAGTTCATTAACCCATCTTCAATCAGATATTTAAACGTCAGTACACTGTCGTCTCTCATTCCTACCGGTCCCTAGAAACGGATTTCCCTTATGTCGGAGTCGTTCAGAGTGAAGACTAGGTCAAGTCTCGCTGGTTCATCGTTTCCTCTCATCATTGTGGGTTCCCTGATATGCTGGCTTAAAAAGTTTCTTGTCGTCACCTCCAATAGTTTATCCCTCCATGTATCTTCACCCCAATGCGCTTCCTCGTTCTCCCAGTCTACCCTTCCGTAATTGAAGTCCCCTATGATGAGCAGGTTTGATCTATTTCTACAGGCAACAGAGGCTACCCTCTCAGTGTTAACTGCCATGTTGTTGTTGTCATACTTTTGCCTGGGTCGTCTGTCATTTGGTGGAGGGTTATATATCACTGCTACTACTACTCTTGGTCCTTCTATTGTTATGGTACCTGTTATGTAGTCTCCGAATCCCTCACAGCCTGAGATAACCATCTCCTTGAAACTCCATTTCTTTCTCATTAGTAGGGGCCACTCTGCCTCCTCCCCTACCCTCCCTCTCTTTCCTTATTACTGTAGTCCTGGGAAAACACGGCATTCGTTATGATTCCTGAGAGTTTTATTTCAGTGAATTCGATTACATCTGGATTCACTTCTTGTGCTCTTTCCCTTAGTTCACTTGCCTTGCTTGTAATACCATCTATGTTCGCGTACATCACCCTGAAACTGACTCTCTTCTGTCCTTTCTCGGTTTCTTTTGGTTCCCCTGAAGCAGGGAAACACAGAGTGTCTGGGATGGGAGGGCCGAGGAAGGGAGGACCTGGGAGACCTGGGGGTGTGCGAGGGCTGGGAGGATCTTGTACGAGGATGGAGGTGGAGGAGGAAGGACTTGGGAGAGGGGATGGGGGAGAACAGAGAGCTTGGGGGGGGTGGGGGTGACGAGAAAGTTTGTGGGGGTGGATGAGCGGGGGAGGCTTGGTGGGTGGGTGAGAGGGAGAGGCTTGGGGCAGTGTGGGAGAAGGGGAGGCTTGGGGGGTACCAGAAGAGGGAGGGCTTGGGAGGATGGGGAAGAAGGGAGGGCATGGGGGGGTGGGAGAAGGGAGGTCCTGTGGAGGCGGGGGGAGTGGGGGGAGGGTGCCTTAGGTGGGCACCTAGTGGGGGACCTGGCAGGGGTTGGGGCAGGTGGGACGTCTACTGGGTGGAAGGTGAGGGTGATGCTTCTCTCACTGTGGCTATTTAACTGCTCGTGGAGGGTTCCCCACTCCCCTCTGGGATTGTAGAGTTCGGGGCTGTGGTTCCCTAATTCACAGAGGTGTTGTGTGTGTGTGTGTGTGTGTGCATGTGTGTGTGTGTGTGTGTGTGTGTGTGTGTGTGTGTGTGTGTGTGTGTGTGTGTGTGTGTGTGTGTGTGTGTGTGTGTGTGTGTGTGTGTGTGTGTGTGTGTGTGTGTGTGTGTGAATATGTGTGTGTGTGTGTGGTGTGTGTGTGTGTGTGTGTGTGTGTGTGTGTGTGTGTGTGTGTGTGTGTGTGTGTGTGTGTGTGTGTGTGTGTGTGTGTGTGTGTGTGTGTGTGTGTGTGTGTGCGCGCGCGAGCGCAAGGCTTGACCCGTGTTGGCGGATGCGAGCCGACCTTTGTTGACCTTCTCAGGGGAGTGTAATTGATAATTATATTGTAATCAAGTCTGGTAATTAACTCCAACAGGGTGATTATGGCTCCGCGCCTCCTTATTAAAGCAGGTGAAACAACGTCGAAATTGCATTATGGAGATTGCTAATTCCCAGCCCGTTATATGGTAGTGTTAGTGTCTGTCTGTTCCTCCCCCCCTGGTCCTTATCTTCAGTCACTGTTCTCCTGTTACTGTTCTCGTGTTACTGTTCTCGTGTTACTGTTCTCGTGTTCTTGTTCTCGTGTTGCTGTTCTCGTGTTACTGTTCTCGTGTTACTGTTCTCGTGTTACTGTTCTCGTGTTACTGTTCTCGTGTTACTGTTCTCGTGTTCTAGTTCTCGTGTTACTGTTCTCGTGTTCTAGTTCTCGTGTTACTGTTCTCATGTTCTAGTTCTCGTGTTACTGTTCTCGTGTTACTGTTCTCGTGTTCTAGTTCTCGTGTTACTGTTCTCGTGTTACTGTTCTCGTGTTCTTGTTCTCGTGTTACTTTTGTCGTGTTGAGTTACTTTTTCCGTGTTCACGATTTCTTTTAAGGCGTGAACAAGGAAAAAAATGTTCACTGTTCACGTGTTCTTGTTTCCAAGGCGACAGTACATTGCTTCATATTTCAGTGAGCGCGTTCTATAAGGGTCTATTGATCTTCCTTAAGTGAGAAAGCCATAAATGGGATTTGTAATGAGCATTAATCCCCACCTTTTAGGGGGTACGATTCGCCTATTTTGGCAGTAATAGGGTCACCTATTTGAGACACATGTGTCCTCGATGAGGTGTCTTGTATACTCTGTTATGCATAACACATGCAGTCTTCCTTTAGGTGTCATGTGAACTCTGTTATAGAGTTCACATGACTAAACTGAGTTCACTAAACTGAGCAATTATACTGGCGATATATTTGGTCAGTTTAGTTTACCTACTGGCGACATATTCGCCGCTTTATTACACATAGTATAAATATGATCATTTGTTGGGTTTTTATCATTTTTATCAAAGATATATTTTATTTGTGACCAGAAACCATGTCATAAGTATCTTATCTATATATCCGTGGTGAGTATTTCCCCTAGGTTTAGTGTGAGTTAGATCTGGTGTGAGTAAGCTCTTTTGTGAGTTAGCTCTATTGTGAGTTAAGCCTAGTGTGAGTTAGATCAAGTGTGAGTTAAGATCAATAATGTGATAAATCTACAGCTCCAAGAGACTGGTTTATTTTTAAGTGACAAAGGGATATGTTCTCGTTCAGGTATACACCAATTAAATCAATTCATCACTTTTAGAGTTAGTGGTGTATAATAGTCTTGACTGTGATGTGATATAGACAAGTGCATGGTGGGTGGGGGGCGCCGCGCCCAGACTTAAATTGCAAAAGTTATGACGTTAGGATGCAAATTTTAGCGAGGGGCGTTGTAATGTGATTATGAGAGGCAATATTCAGACTTAGTTATGATACACAGCGTATTGAAATATAGTTTTGTTGAATGAGATGAGGTGAGAGAGAGAGAGAGAGAGAGAGAGAGAGAGAGAGAGAGAGAGAGAGAGAGAGAGAGAGAGAGAGAGAGAGAGAGAGAGGGGGGGGAGGGGGAAGGGGGGGGGGGGGTGTAGAGATTGCACACTCACATGTTAGCAGTCTTGCAATCTGTACCTCCATCTCTAATTTTGAGGGAAGAAAGCCCTCATAGAAGAAAGAAGAACGTATCATTATGAGGGCAGTACCTACTATGAGGGAAGCCATCACTAACACCTGTCTTGTCCAATACTAACACCTGCCATGTCCATCACTAACACCTGTCTTGTCCACCACTAACACCTGCCTTGTCCATCACTAACACCTGCCTTGTCCACCACTAACACCTGCCTTGTCCACTAACACCTGCCTTGTCCATTACTAACACCTGCCTTGTCCATCACTAACACCTGCCATGTCCATTACTAACACCTGCCTTGTCCATCACTAACACCTGCCTTGTCCACCACTAACACCTGCCTTGTCCACTAACACCTGCCTTGTCCATTACTAACACCTGCCTTGTCCATCACTAACACCTGCCATGTCCATTACTAACACCTGCCTTGTCCATCACTAACACCTGCCTTGTCCATCACTAACATCTGCCTTGTCCATCACTAACATCTGCCTTGTCCATCACTAACACCTGCCATGTCCATTACTAACATCTGCCATGTCCATTACTAACATCTGCCATGTCCATTACTAACACCTGCCTTGTCCATCACTAACACCTGCCATGTCCATCACTAACACCTGCCTTGTCCATCACTAACACCTGCCTTGTCCATCACTAACACCTGCCTTGTCCATCACTAACACCTGCCTTGTCCATCACTAACACCTGCCTTGTCCATCACTAACACCTGCCATGTCCATTACTAACACCTGCCATGTCCATTACTAACACCTGCCATGTCCATCACTAACACCTGCCATGTCCATTACTAACATCTGCCATGTCCATTACTAATACCTGCCTTGTCCATCACTAACACCTGCCTTGTCCATTACTAATACCTGCCATGTCCATTACTAATACCTGCCTTGTCCATCACTAACACCTGCCATGTCCATTACTAACACCTGCCATGTCCATTACTAACACCTGCCTTGTCCATCACTAACATCTGCCATGTCCATCACTAACATCTGCCTTGTCCATCACTAACATCTGCCTTGTCCATCACTAACACCTGCCATGTCCATTACTAACATCTGCCATGTCCATTACTAATACCTGCCTTGTCCATCACTAACACCTGCCTTGTCCATCACTAACATCTGCCTTGTCCATCACTAACACCTGCCATGTCCATTACTAACACCTGCCTTGTCCATCACTAACACCTGCCTTGTCCATCACTAACACCTGCCTTGTCCATCACTAACATCTGCCTTGTCCATCACTAACACCTGCCATGTCCATTACTAACATCTGCCATGTCCATTACTAATACCTGCCATGTCCATCACTAACACCTGCCTTGTCCTCCACTCACACCTGCCATATCTACCACTAACTCCTGCCATATCTACCACTAACACCTGCCTTGTCCACCACTCACACCTGCCATATCTACCACTAACACCTGCCTTGTCCACCACTCACACCTGCCATATCCATCACTAACACCTGTCATGTCCATTACCAACACCTGCCTTGCCTAACAACGTGCCAGTATGAGTAGTCAATCAATTAGCATAATGTCTGCCAACATCAAGGGCTTCCTTACCAATGTTGGCGATCACATAGGGTTTCGTGATCACTCATGCATCGTCCTGGTGGTGGTGTTGAGCTGGCAACATGTCCAGGTGACAACTAGGACTCTCAGGGTATCGTGATTTTGATGAACTCTTAGCAGTTTTCAGCATGGCATTTTCTTTTGAGCTTCTCTGTTCATATTTCTGGCTCGTCCCTCGAATCTGTCATAACTGTGCTAATCGCAAGCATTGTTCACTGCAGACTTTTGGGATATATTGGTTTGTCAGACCACCAGTCAGTCTTGGGGAAGCAAACGACTTCATCATTCGCATACTGGACCTCCAGTACTGGAGTGTTGCTCACAGGAAGTTTGTATCCAAGACTTTTGATCTGCCTTTGTTTGTCTGTCGTTGCCAGGTGGCAACCGAGGCCCAAAACAAGGCCTGGAGGAGATTTACAAGGCAGCCTCCGGCTCACAACATGAACATTCATAGACGATCTTGTTCACAAGTAAATGTAACCTCTTGAAAAAGTGGTTCGAAAGTGCGTAAGGCCACAAGGATATCAGAAATTTTAATAAAACTTGCATTTGAAACAGTTGGATCGGAAGTCTAATGGTACCTCTTTTAAGGTATTCTAGGAGCTAGTCCTTCAAGGTTGGAGATATGAAAATGTCACCCATATTTTCAAAAAGAGCAGAATAAGCCTAGCAGAAAACTACCGTTCGATCAGCTTGACATCACACATCTGCACGCTCAGTGGAGAGACTTTAAAGGGAGGGAATCATTCACCTTCTCACAGTGAACAATCTTGTAAAACCGACGCAACATGGGTTTGTAAAAAAAATCTTCCTGCCTTACAAACCTGCTCATATATTTGGATGCAGTATAACCAGCTACCCATACACAGGACTTCCGGGGGATGTAGAATACAGGGATTTTGCTAAAGCCTTTGATAAGGTACCATTTGAATGACTGGAAATTACTGCCACATGGACAAAATGGTAGTATGCAAGAATGGATAAATGTTTAAAACAAAGAAAACAAAGGATCTGGCTAAATGGAAATGAACTGACTGGAGAAATGTGGTAAGTGAAGTGCCACAGGGGTCCATTTTGGGGCCAACACTCTATGTCATATACATTAATGACATAGATGAAAATATTACAAACCCTATCATCAAACTTACAGATGACACAAAGATTTAAGATAAAGTGGTAAGAGAAGGGAATGATTAGTGGGAAAGCGCCAAGCAACTATCGACTATATAGCATTTGGAAGAGATCATGAACTCTACAAATGGTCAAAAGACTGGCAAATGCTTTTAATATAGACAAACACAAGACCTTGCGTGTGGGACATAGCACCCCACTCCTCAACTACCAAATTATTAATATTACACTACAGCAGATTGATGAAGAAAAGGACCTTGGAGTCAAAATCTACCACTCACTGAAAGTTGCACAACAGGTAGGAGCGGCAGTTATAAAAGATAGCCAAACCCTTGGAATAATCAAGTGTACCTTTGTCTTTATGGAAAATAAGGTAGTTATTCAATTGCATAAATCTCTGGTGAGCCCCCATTTGGATTACTATGTCCTAGCATGGAGACCTCATCTTCAGAAGAACATAGCTGCTCTGGAGGAAGTGTAACACCGGGCTACAAAAATAATTCCAGACCTGTGACCTCTTGTACCAGGAATGGTTGAGAGGCCACAGAGCTAACAACACTGCAAACCAGTTATGTCATGGCGGTTCTCACTGAAACTTTTAAAATACTGAACAATTTAGAGGATTTTAGAATCCGGACAATTTCTTCAAAAAGTCAGATGTAACACAATCAAGGAGCGATGGTTTCAAGCTCAACAAGCCACAATGTAGGACTGAGTACAGGCGATGCTTTTTCACCAACAGTGTTATAAACCCATGGAACCACCTACCCGCTGAAGCTGTAAAAGCAAAATATGGGAAATTTTTAAATCCAAATGTAGAAAATACGACAACCTCCACATCATCATGATCCACACTGTATATCAAAAGATGAAGAAACGACGACGTTTCGGTCCATCCTGTACCATTATCAAGTCGTGGGTGTTGGAATAACACCATCATCGAATGACATCGTGTCATCATATCTTCAGCCACGTTATTATGGATCATCGTCTGCAGGGCATCAAAGTTGTTTGACGTGGTTATTCATCATGCCGAAAATCACTATCTCTTATACACACTCGACACAGGTAAGACTGAGGGGTCAGATAAGAGCAGCCCAATACTATCACGAAGCTGCTCAGTGAAGTTAGCAGCCCTTCAAATTTAAGAAGGCAGATGTTATTCCAGTACACAAAAAAACCGTTCATTGGTTAGAAACTAGAGACCAGAGTCGCCACTTTCAGTTATTGGCAAAATTCATGAGGCATTAATCAGGAAATTACACCTTGCCATCATTAGCAATTGTGTGGTCGACATATATTGTTTTAGGAAAGGTCGTTCAGCACATGCTGATCCCTTGCAAAATCTGTGCACCAAGTGGCATCAATCAGTGGATGAGTCCATCAACAGCTGTGTTGTTGCACTGGGCATTGCAGGAGCCTTCGATCTGGTGTGGCACTCTGGATTATTAACACAGAGGGGCAGCGATAGACAATTTAACGTAATTGGTTATGTGAACCAACTAATTGTCCTCGAGGAAGGACAACCCTATGTTGTAAGACTCACACAAAGGCCAACAGATGAGTAGGCATACCATCTCTTCCAAAATGCTGAACAGAAACAGAGAAACAGAGTCAAAGTCAGAGAAACAAAAGAAACGGATACACAAACGGACAAAAGCCAGTGTAAGCTGGGTATTGTGTGGTGAAAGTTTGCTGGAAACCCAATCAAAATAAAGAGTAATACATTGAAGAAAAAATGAATGATAGCCGAACACATTGTAGCTTTCTCAGTTATCTAATAACAGATAACTGGGGCCGAGTGCATTTTTGGGGAGCAATACCCCCTTCTGGAAGTGGGATATATCATTCCAGGCTGGATATTCCCTCGATTTTGAACGTCTACAGTGAGAATAATCCAATTACCAGAAAATTGTATCTGAGGGAGAGTGAGTCCCCGGTGTAGTCATGGACCATTACTAACACTTCCAGGCCCCGAGGCTGCCCACCTGGAACACCCGAGAGTTCATATCTATGGAAAACTGGATGATGTATAAGGTTATGGAAGACTGTGTGATCATTTAGGCTATCAAATGCTACAAGAGGAATAAGGCTGTGTAAAACAAGAGAGCCAGTGAGTCTGGAAACGTAGAAAATCAATAATGCAGTGCAAAACTGGAATATCAGTAAGGCAACAGTAAACTAATGGATTAGCAAGACTTGTGAAAACATACCTATTTAATTAATATGGAGCACTCTAGGATTCTGTATTTACTTGCGAGTCTAGATGAATCATACAGGGATGGAGGAACGTGTACTGAACAAGTAGAGTTGCACAGCTTAGAGGCCGCTGGAATACTCAATGTTTGAAGGATGGGGAGGCCACGGCCACAGGAAGGAAGGAAGGTAGGAAGGAAGAAGATTAAGAAGAGAAGCAGAAAGTAGGAATGAAGACATGAAGGTAAAGATCCATAATATCGAGAAAGGCGTCGTGAAAAGTTGAACTCAAAACAAGATTGATTGAAAGTCATGAACGCGTTTTCATGATCGAATACTGTCAAACATGCAGTTGTTAACTTGCCTAACCACTCGAATCTACTCAACCAAACCAATCTATGATTAGTTTGGCTTAGTAGGTTCAAACAACCAACCTAACCTAACCAAGTGGAGAATGTGAATGGTAGAATAGAGAGAAAACCCTTAACCAACACTTTAGAGACGTGAACAATTGATGGGATTCTAATGAGAGATTCAGTGAAGGAAGGTAGATATGTGGCAGATTGTTAGTGACACAGTCATAGGTGATTATAGGCCTGTCTGGCAGTCAGTAGAGGACGGTTAACCGGACAGTTAGTGGCTGCATGAGTTAGTGCCGGAAGGTTAGTGTGTCAGTAAGTGCCTGAGAGTTAGGGTGTCAGAGAGTGCCGGAAGGTCAGTGTGTCAGAGAGTGCCGAAAGGTTAGTGTGTCAGAGTGTGCCGAAAGGTTAGTGTGTCACAGAGTGCCAGAAGGTTAGTGTGTCAGAGTGTGCCGAAAGGTTAGTGTGTCAGAGAGTGCCGGAAGGTTAGTGTGTCAGAGTGTGCCGAAAGGTTAGTGTGTCAGAGAGTGCCGAAAGGTTAGTGTGTCAGAGAGTGCCGGAACATGCCGGAAAGTAGTGTGCCAGAGTGTGCCGAAAGGTTAGTGTGTCAGAGAATGCTGGAAGGTTAGTGTGTCAGAGAGTGCGAGTGTGCCCGAAAGGTTAGTGTGTCAGAGAGTGCCGGAAGGTTTGTGTGTCAGAGGGTGCCGGAAGGTTTGTGTGTCAGAGAGTGCCGGAAGGTTGGTATGTCAGAGAGTGCCGGAAGGTTGGTGTGTCAGAGAGTGCCGGAAGATTTGTGTGTCAGAGAGTACTGGAAGGTTAGTGTGTCAGAGAATGCCGGAAGGTTAGTGTGCCACAGAGTGTCGGAAGGTTAGTGTGTCAGAGTGCCGGAAGATTAGTGTGTCAGAGAGTACTGGAAGGTTAGTGTGTCAGAGAGTGCTGGAAGGTTAGTGTGTCAGAGAGTGCCGGCAGGTTAGTGTGTCAGAAAGTGCCGGAAGGTTAATGTGTCAGAGAGTGCTGGAAGATTAGTGTGTTAGAGAGTGCCGGAAGGTTAGCGTGCCAGAGAGTGCCGGAAGGCTAGTGTGCCAGAGAGTGCCGGAAGGTTAGCGTGCCAGAGAGTGCCGGAAGGTTAGTGTGCCAGAGAGTGCCGGAAGGTTGGTGTGCCAGAAAGTGCCGGAAGGTTAGTGTCTCAGAGAGTGCTGGAAGGTTAGCGTGCCAGAGAGTACCGGAAAGTTAGCGTGCCAGAGAGTGCCGGAAGGTTAGTGGGTCAGAGAGTGTACGGCAGTTAGTGGTGGAAGGTTAGTGTGGCACTTGGTGGTAAAAGTTAGTGGGACAGATAGTGGTGGAAAGGTAGCTGGGTAGTTAGTGGTAAAATGTTATTAGGTTAGTTCGTGGCAGAATGTTAGTGGGACAGGTAGTGACGAGAAGTTAATTGGGCACGAAAAGTTAGTGGTGCAGTTAGTGACGGAAGGTTAGTGGAATATATTGTGAGAGAGCATGGTATTAGGGAGCCAACACACACTGATAGATTTCATCACCAACACCACCACCACCTTCACCAAAAAAACCACCATCACCACCACAATCGCCACCACTACCAACAACAACAGAAACACCCTCATCACCACCACCAAGAACACCATCACCACCACCACCCCCATCACCACCACCATTATCACCATCACCACCATCACCACCACCAACAACACCATCACCATCACCACCACCATCACCACCACCACCATCACCACCACCAACAACAAAAACAACAACAACACCATCATTACCACCACCATCATTACCACCACCACCGTCACCTCCAACACTACCACCACCACAATCACCACCACCAACATCAAGAACACAACTATCATATCTACTACCAACACCATAACCACAACTACAACCATCAACACCACCGACAGCATCACCCACCAACACTTCATTCTCACCAACCACCATTATCTCCATTACAACCGCAGTACCCAATAACCCCCATTACCACCACCACCACCACCATTACCAACACCCCCACCAACACCAATGTTACCATTACCTCCATAGTTACCATCACCTCATCCGTCATGACATCAGTCACCAAATATTCATCCACTTCCACTCCACCTCCTTCACTGCCTCCCCACTATCCCCCATTTCCCCCCCCCCATTCCCCTATTCCCCATCGCCAGCACCTTAATCAGCTCAATTGGCTAAAAGCACCATTAATAAACACATACATATCGGCAGGCTCGCCGACCCTCAGGCGGAAGTTGGCCTGTCAACCTTTATTAAATTGTAATTATCATCATTACCAAGCGTGCTTGGGCTCGAGTCATTGAATATTCCATGCATGTAAGATTAATTGTGCCTCGCTATGTCGGCCACATGACCGCTAGAAGGATGGCCCGACCTCCTTGGCCAGGATGTGAGTGGCAGGGATGGTAGGATGGGAGGGAGGATGGCCCGGCCTTCTTGGGCAGGATGTGAGTGGCAAGGATGGTAGCATGGGAGGGAGGATGGCCCGGCCTCCTTGGACAGGATGAGAGTGGCAGGGATAGGTGGGGTGGGAAGGGTTGTCTAGCCTCCTTAGGCAGGATGAGAGAGAGGAAGGAATGGGGAGCTGGGGAAAAGGATGACAAGAAAGCTAAAGAGACAGAAGTAAGGATGGGGAGGAAGAGAGGAATGGGGGAGTGTTGGAGGGGTTCATACAGGGAGGGAGGATTGAGGGAGAGAGGCCAAGGTGAGGGATGAGGGAGAGAGAAGCAGATATTATAAATACAGCAAGAGGTGAGCAGTGAGAGATGGAGAGGAGGCTAATAGAGAAAAGAATAGTGTTAGAGAGAAGGAGAAAGTCCAAGCTAAGAGAGGAAGAGAAACATGGATATAAAGATGGAAACATAAATTAAAGAAGAGAGGATGAGGCAGATTAGAAAGTAGTGAATTTGATGAAGGAGGGATGAGGAAGAATGCATTGGGAGAGAAAGATAATGTGTAAGAGAGAAAGAGAGAGAGAGAGAGAGGTGCACATAGATGATAAACAGTACAAAGAATACAGAATAAGTAACGCATCAGTATATATCAGTGTGGAGAATGAAAGGTAATTATCAGAAGAAAGCGCAAAGCCATAGTCACTATTGCGAAGAATTAAACTGAAGAATTCAGGTGCAGACATATTTTTTTTGTATTAAAGAGCAAGATTAACCTGATAAAGTATATGTTTTAATGACCACAAACCACACACCAGAAGATGTCTCCTCGTCTTCTTCTGGTGTGTGGTTTGGCCATCATATCTTCAGCCATGTTATTGTGACCCATCGTCAGTATATGTACTAGTTGGAGAGGAATAGAGGAACATATAAATATGAGAAACTTAAGAGATTGAGCCATGGTAACTCAACTCGTGTAGAATGTGTGTTTGAAACACATTTTGTGATCCCAAGACTGTTACATTACCCGGTGATCTGTTCCATAAAGCAGTAACTGTTCCCTGACCTGTATCACCCGGGGCCTTCTCTTAAAGCTGTTTGTCTTACTCTGTCATACTTGTCTCGTAATCTCCGCCTCTCTAGAGTAAGTCAGTTAACCTTCCATATGTTCAAGGGAACAAAATAATTTGAATGGTTCCTGAAATGATCAATATAAAGTTCATGAATAACATTACATGTCGTATTGCTAACACTTCCTGTTACGAATTCTAAAATCGGATTTCCCCTTATTTCGAATATTTTAAGCCTTGAATTATTATTGGCTAAAGTTAATTATGATTGATACCTATTCATACCACAAATCTGTTTAATATTCAGACATGTTAAGACCATCCTTGTCCAGGTGATACTTGTTGACTGTGCCATCGTCTCCCAGGCCTAGAACTCTTCATTTAATTATTTTAAACTTGATAAAGACCTCAGAGGATACCTGTTCAACCAGGCTGTGATTCCTACATCAGTTACAAGTGACGTCGTTCAACAGCCTGGATGACCAGACCACAAGCAAGGAGGTCTGGTTAGAGAACGGGCCGCGGAGACATTGTTTCCCGGAACCAGCTAAAGATAAACAACAAGTCGACAGGTAATCTACCCCCTTCGTAAAATCAGCACCACATTTGCAACCTTTAGGTTACAGCCAGGTAAGTCCACTACGGGCTCACCATAGCCCGTGCTACTTCCAACTATTTGTTCCGAGTAGCTGAATATAAAACAACAACAACAACGATTCCGGTAGTACACACAATTTTGAAGCTCTTCTTAGCATTTGTTAAAGACCCTGACACATAACTGTTCTGGTTCTGGTAACTTGTTGAGCTAGAATATTAATATTTATATTGATAAGTTCCTCGGTGGTAACAACTCAAATATTAAATTGGTTCCCTTCACCACCTACTCCGTTTTTGTTTCAGTCGTAGGTATGATGTTGTTCTGGTATACCACCATATATTTGTCATTGTCATTTGCTTCACTTACATTCTTAAACGGCTCTAGTCTTCTCCCTGTTCCTTGTTTGAACCATATGAATTTATCTGCAATTTTATTGTTGTTAATTTATTTCATTTCTAACTGTTGTTGATAGGTGGATATTTTTTTATTTTGTAACTTCTGTATTCATAATTCTTTCACATATCACTTACATTTTTAGACATGGTCTTAACTCCCATGGTTATCCATTTTGGGGCATTATGATTCGATCAAAATAATTTATATTGTGTTCTACGTCCCAGAGCTTCAGTTAAAAAGTTTTTAAGAGTATAACTGGAACTCACTTGTAATTATCACAGATAATTACAGTCACTTGTAATTGTCTTTGCGAAAATCTGGTTAGCTATTAGTGTTTTCTTTTATGTAAATTTACCATGCTATATTGAAACTAGTTTTCTAATAATAATCACTGCTCTCTAACTCCCTCCCTATTTCCATGTTATTTACTCCAGTAAATTCTCCAAAAAACTATATTGTTTTCAGGTTAATTATTGAATTGCGTGAGAAATCACTGACACTGTTTCTAAAAAAAATTCTGCTCTGCATTTACTTTTTTATGGTCATAATTATGCTGGTGAAATTAACGTCAACTGTAATACAAACATTATTAGACTTAGCTGCATAATGAACTCGCAAGAATGTGACGTATCTGTGTGAAGATATTAAGACCATATATTGGAATTGAACTCGGTTCCATGAAATTCTACCGTAATTTGCCTTCAATAATTTGTTTTCTTTAAGGTTTTGTAGCCTAAACATTTTATAACTCTTATAATTAACAAGAATGTAAAAATATCACTAATGTAATCTCACCAACCATTGGACCTTCTTGTAAATAAAATATTATTAATATTATTATAATTATTAGGCAATCGTTACTTAAAATCTGACGAAATTCTTTGTGCCTGAGGCTCTGTTTGCATTCCCTGTTTGACACTGAATTTGATATCTTCTCTTACATATATTGCTAGTCGCTTCCCTGATGTGATGTGACTACCAGCGGGAAACAATATATATTCCTTTATCTCTTACTCTGCTAAACGTTCCTTGTTTTTACCATTGATCCATGTTTCTGTGATTGGAATAATAAATATTACTTCTGTACACACAAGAGAGCTCACCTCATCAATTTTATTTCTAATTCTCCTGCTACCTGATACACCTTTCAGGTAGCAGAAAATCATTTCAGGAAATATATATCTGGTATACCTGATACTAATTCTCCTGATATACCTTTCAGCCAGAGGTTCTCATCCATGGTAGAATTCTCTCGTCCCCCCCTAGAGGAATTTTAGGGTTTCAGGGGGAATATTGCGACCACAGATTCAAAGTTTTGGGATATTAAACTTTCAATGTTTTCTATTGCTACTACATTTGTAAAACTCTTTCGTAAAATTTGTAAAGCAATAAAAATAATCCAAATAAATGTATATATACTAATATATAGAACAAAATAAAGGATTATCAATGTTATATGAATATTATTTAGAATACAATATTTGTGTCAAACAATCTTGGAAAGTGGGAGGGATAGGGAGATGGAGGGGGGGGAGGGAATATAACATTCTGGCACATGGGGAAAAGGGGGCACATGGGGGGGAAAAGAAAGGTTTAGAACCATTAAAAATCCCTACAATAGTATTGTTGTATTTTGTCCAAACAAATTTATCAACACATCCTCAGCTCGATTACCTTGTTTAGAACTGGCTGCCTGACAGCTCACACCCAGACCAGAGCCACATAGCAGTTTAAATCAAGAGAAATGATCCCATCTACTGTATTAACCTGAGATGCAGGGACACGTGGTGATGCTGGGAGAGATAGAGATGGATATAGATACTATGACGTATGGACATGGAGAAGTAGGAACAAAATGAGCTGCATAAAGATAGAGTAAGGGAGATACTGAGACGCATAAAGAGATATAGATTAAGGCAAATACAGAGATGCATAGAGAGCAATAGATTCAGAGAGGCAACGAGATGCATAAAGATAAATGTATTCAGAGATACTATGATGCAAAGAGAGATATAGATGCAGAGATTTTGAGATTCATGGAAATATATCGAAGATTTAGATGCAACGAGATAATGATATACAAAACTTCAAATGCAGGGAGATAAAGAGGTACATGGCGAAATATAAATGGAGACCGCGATAAGTAAAGAGAGCGGCTGTGGTGAAGACTTAGGTACAGTGATGCTGGAGACTGTGGTGGTGATAATAGAGGTAGTGAGGGTAGTTGTAGTACTTGTAGTATTAAAGAAAGAGGATACGGAAGAGGAGGAATTGGCGGAGTGTAAGGAGGAGGTGGAAACGAAGATCTAGCAGGAGGAGAGCAAGAAGTTGGAGGTGGTAATGGGGTGACGGGTGGTGGTGAGGGAGAATGGTGGTGGGGGAGGTGGTGGTGAGAGAGAAGGGGAGCGGGAAGAGCAGGTGAGGAGAGTGTGTAGTAGAGGGATGAGAGAGAGTGGCAGCCAGCACACTGATGCTACAGGGAGATTAGCGGCCAGGCGGGAGGATAACCGGACAAAATAAAGCAGGATTACTACACAAAACAATATGGCACTGTTGCAAAAACGCTAAATGGATGGGAATAAACAAATGGTGGTGTAGGTGGCATGGGTGGTGGTGGTGGCAACGGATGGTGGTGGTGGTGGGTGGTGGTGGTGGTGGCACGGGTGGTGGTGACGGTGGTGGTGGTGGTGGTGGCATGACGGGTGGTGGTGGTGGTGGCATGACGGTGGTGGTGGTGGTGGCATGACGGGTGGTGGTGGTGGTGGTATTACGGGTGGTGGTGGTGGTGGACGGGTGGTGGTGGGCATGACGGGTGGTGGTGGTGGACGGGTGGCATGACGGTGGTGGTGGTGGTGGCATGACGGGTGGTGGTGGTGGTGGTGGCATGACGGGTGGTGGTGGTGGTGGACGGGGTGGTGGTGGTGGTGGCATGACGGGTGGTGGTGGTGGTGGCATGACGGGTGGTGGTGGTGGCATGGGTGGTGGTGGTGGTGGTGGCATGACGGGTGGTGGTGGTGGTGGCATGACGGGTGGTGGTGGTGGTGGTGGGGACGGGTGGTGGTGGTGGTGGCATGGGGGTGGTGGTGGTGGTGGGTGGTGGTGAGGGGACGGGTGGTGGTGGTGGTGGTATGATGGGTGGTGGTGGTGGCATGACGGGTGGTGGTGGTGGGACGGTGTGGTGGGTGGTGGTGGTGGTGGCATGACGGGTGGTGGTGGTGGTGGCATGACGGGGTGGTGGTGGTGGTGTTGGGACGGGTGGTGGTGGTGGTGGTGGTGGTGGGTGGTGGTGGTGGTGGTGGCATGACGGGTGGTGGTGGTGGGACGGGTGGTGGTGTGGGGTGACGGGTGGTGGTGGTGGGGACGGGTGGTGGTGGTGGACGGTGGTGGTGGTGGTGGACGGGTGGTGGTGGTGGGACGGGTGGTGGTGGGGTGGTGGGTGGTGGTGGGGGACGGGTGGTGGTGGTGACGGGTGGTGGTGGTGGACGGGTGGTGGTGGTGGTGGTGGTGTGGCATGACGGGTGGTGGTGTGGGGACGGGTGGTGGCATGACGGGTGGTGGTGGTGGGCGGGACGTGGTGGTGGTGGGGTGGTGGTGGTGGGGACGGGTGGTGGTGGGGGGTGGTGGTGGTGGTGGTGGTGGTGGCATGACGGGTGGTGGTGGTGGTGACATGGTGGTGGTGGTGGACGGGTGGTGGTGTTGGACGGGTGGTGGTGGTGGTGGCATGACGGGTGGTGGTGGGTGGTGGTGGTGGTGGGTGGTGGTGGTGGTGGGTGGTGGTGGTGACGGGTGGTGGTGGTGGACGGGTGGTGGTGTGTGGACGGGTGGTGGTGGTGACGGGTGGTGGTGGTGGTGGGACGGGTGGTGGTGTGGTGGTGGGTGGTGGTGGGGGGTGGTGGTGGTGGCATGACGGGTGGTGGTGGTGGACGGGTGGTGGTGTGAGGGGACGGGTGGTGGTGGTGGACGGGTGGTGGTGGGGGCGGGTGGTGGTGGTGGTGGGTGGTGGTGGGGACGGGTGGTGGTGGTGGTGGACGGGTGGTGGTGGTGGACGGACGGGTGGTGGTGGTGGTGACGGGACGGTGGTGGTGGGGGCGGGTGGTGGTGGTGGTGGTGGCATGGTGGTGGTGGGGTGGTGGTGGCATGACGGGTGGTGGTGTTGGGACGGGACGGGTGGTGGTGGGTGGCATGGGGACGGGTGGTGGTGGGGGACGGGTGGTGGTGGTGGTGGACATGGTGGTGGTGGTGGTGGTGGTGGTGTTGACGGGTGGTGGTGGTGGCATGACGGGTGGTGGTGGTGTGGCATGGTGGTGTGGTGGTGGGTGGTGGTGACGGGTGGTGGTGGTGGTGAGGGGACGGGTGGTGGTGAGGGGACGGGGTGGTGGTGGTGGCATGACGGGTGGTGGTGGTGTCATGGGACGGGTGGTGGTGGCATGGACGGGTGGTGGTGGTGGGACGGGTGGTGGTGGTGGGGACGGGTGGTGGTGGTGGCATGACGGATGGTGGTGGTGGCATGACGGGTGGTGGTGGTGGCATGGGTGGTGGTGGTGGTGGCACGGGTGGTGGTGGTGGCATGACGGGTGGTGGTGGTGGCATGACGGGTGGTGGTGGTGGCATGACGGGTGGTGGTGGTGGCATGATGGGTGGTGGTGGTGGCATGACGGGTGGTGGTGGTGGCATGACGGGTGGTGGTGGTGGCGGGTGGTGGTGGTGGCGACGGGGGTGGTGGTGGTGGGGACGGGTGGTGGTGGTGGCATGACGGGTGGTGGTGGTGGACGGGTGGTGGTGGTGGGTGGTGGTGGCATGACGGGTGGTGGTGTGGGGCATGGGTGGTGGTGGGGGGTGGCATGGTGGTGTGGGGGTGGGTGGTGGTGATGACGGGTGGTGGTGGTGGCATGACGGGTGGTGGTGGTGGCATGATGGTGGTGGTGGTGGGTGGTGGTGGGGGGTGGTGGTGGTGTGGGACGGGTGGTGGTGGTGGCATGACGGGTGGTGGTGGCATGATGGTGGGTGGTGGTGGCATGACGGGTGGTGGTGGTGGGGACGGGTGGTGGTGGCAGGGACGGGTGGTGGTGGCATGACGGGTGGTGGTGGTGGGGACGGGTGGTGGTGGTGGGGACGGGTGGTGGTGGGACGGGTGGTGGTGGTGGGGGGTGGTGGTGTGGGGACGGGTGGTGGTGGTGGCAGACGGGTGGTGGTGGTGGTGGCGGGTGGTGGTGGTGGTGGTGACGGGTGGTGGTGGCAGCATGACGGTGGTGGTGGTGGGACGGGTGGTGGTGGTGGCGGGTGGTGGTGGTGGTGGAGGGTGGTGGTGGTGACGGGTGGTGGTGGTGGGCGGGACGGGTGGTGGTGGTGGCATGACGGGTGGTGGTGGTGGGGGGTGGTGGTGGTGTGGTGGTGGTGGTGGTGATGGGACGGGTGGTGGTGGTGGCGGCATGGTGGTGTGGGACGGGTGGTGGTGGAGACGGGTGGTGGTGGTGGTGGCGGCGGGTGGGTGGTGGTGGTGGCGACGGGTGGTGGTGGGGGACGGGTGGTGGTGGTGGCATGACGGGTGGTGGTGGCGGCATGACGGATTGTGGTGGTGGCATGACGAGTGGCGGTGGTGGCATGGTGACGGGTGGTGGTGGGGGACGGGTGGTGGTGTGGGGACGGGTGGTGGTGGTGGCACGGGTGGTGGTGGGGGACGGGTGGTGGTGGTGGGACGGGTGGTGGTGGTGGGCGGGTGGTGGTGTGGGGACGGGTGGTGGTGTGCGGACGGGTGGTGGTGGTGGGACGGTGGTGGTGAGGGGACGGGTGGTGGTGGTGGGACGGGTGGTGGTGGTGGCGGGTGGGGTGGTGGTGGGTGGTGGTGAGGGACGGGTGGGTGTGGGGGCGGGTGGTGGTGTGGTGACGGGTGGTGGTGGTGGACGGGTGGTGGTGGTGGTGGTGGTGACGGGTGGTGGGTGGTGGTGATGGGTGGTGGTGGTGGCATGACGGGGGTGGTGGTGGGACGGGTGGTGGTGGGGGACGGGTGGTGGTGGTGGGGGACGGGTGGTGGTGGTGGGCGGGTGGTGGTGGTGGGACGGGTGGTGGTGTGGGGACGGGTGGTGGTGGTGGGACGGGTGGTGGTGGGGGACGGGTGGTGGTGGCATGGGGACGGGGTGGTGGTGAGGGGACGGGTGGTGGTGGTGGGACGGGTGGTGGTGGCGGGGGTGGGGTGGTGGTGACGGGGGTGGTGGTGGCATGGACGGGTGGTGGTGGTGGACGGGTGGTGGTGGGGGACGGGTGGTGGTGACGGGACGGGTGGTGGTGAGGGGGTGGTGGTGGTGAGGGGACGGGTGGTGGTGTTGGCGGGTGGGTGGTGGTGGACGGGTGGTGGTGGTGGGGACGGGTGGTGGTGGTGGCATGACGGGTGGTGGTGAGGGGACGGGTGGTGGTGGTGGGGGGGTGGTGGTGAGGGGACGGGTGGTGGTGGTGGGGACGGGTGGTGGTGAGGTGACGGGTGGTGGTGGCAGTATGACGGGTGGTGGTGGCAGCATGACGGGTGGTGGTGGCAGCATGACGGGTGGTGGTGGCAGCATGACGGGTGGTGGTGGCAGCATGACGGGTGGTGGTGGTGGCAGCATGACGGGTGGTGGTGGCAGCATGACGGGTGGTGGTGGTGGCAGGACGGGTGGTGGTGGCAGCATGACGGGTGGTGGTGGTGGCACGGGTGGTGGTGTGGGGACGGGTGGTGGTGAGTGGGACGGGTGGTGGTGAGGGGACGGGTGGTGGTGTGGACGGGTGGTGGTGAGGGGACGGGTGGTGGTGGCAGGGTGGTGGTGTGGTGGTGGTGGTGGTGACGGGACGGGTGGTGGCAGTGACGGGGACGTGTGGTGGTGAGGGGACGGGTGGTGGTGAGGGCAGCGGGTGGTGGTGTTGGGACGGGTGGTGGTGGTGGCAGGGTGGTGGTGGTGGGGACGGGTGGTGGTGGCAGCATGACGGGTGGTGGTGGTGCATGACGGGTGGTGGTGGTGGCGGCATGACGGCTGGTGGTGGCAGGGGACGGGTGGTGGTGCAGGGACGGGTGGTGGTGGCAGCATGACGGGTGGTGGTGGTGGCAGCATGACGGGTGGTGGTGGCAACATGACGAGTGGTGGTGGTGGCAGCATGACGGGTGGTGGTGGCAGCATGACGGGTGGTGGTGGCAGCATGACGGATGGTGGTGGCAGCATGACGGATGGAGTGGTGTCGTCGGGCTGGTTCCAGCGTTCGGTTGGACCAAACCGGATTCAGAGAGAATTGATATGCGAACAAAACGGATAAGAAACGGGGATTACGTCACAAAAAAGAACAAACATATAGCAACAAATGGAAGGATTACGATGATGAAAATTTGATAATACAGCGAATGAAAACATTACACAGACATCAACGATCACACACGGACGTGTACAACGCTGGCACGGTGGGGGGGGGGGGGACTGTAGCCATCATGTCGACTCTTTGTTGGTCTGTACTGCCTCTCACTCCCGCTGGGTGACACCTGTCGTATGCTACAACGACGTAGTGCCACTGTCATGTATACCACAGCGATGTAGTGCCACTGTCATGTATAGCACAACGACGTAGTGCCACTGTCATGTATACCACAACGACATAGTGCCACTGTCATGTATACCACAACGACGTAGTGCCACTGTCATGTATACCACAACGACGTAGTGCCACTGTCATGTATACCACAACGACGTAGTGCCACTGTCATGTATACCACAACGACGTAGTGCCACTGGCATGTATACCACAACGACGTAGTGCCACTGTCATGTATACCACAACGACGTAGTGCCACTGTCATGTATACCACAACGACGTAGTGCCACTGTCATGTATACCACAACGACATAGTGCCACTGTCATGCATACCACAACGACGTAGTGCCACTGTCATGTATACCACAACGACGTAGTGCCACTGTCATGTATACCACAACGACGTAGTGCCACTGTCATGTATACCACAACGACATAGTGCCACTGTCATGTATACCACAACGACGTAGTGCCACTGTCATGTATACCACAACGACGTGGTGCCACTGTCATGTATACCACAACGACGTAGTGCCACTGTCATGTATACCACGACATAGTGCCACTGTCATGTATACCACGACATAGTGCCACTGTCATGTATACCACAACGACATAGTGCCACTGTCATGTATACCACAACGACGTAGTGCCACAATACCACGACGTAGTGCCACTGTCATGTATACCACAACGACGTAGTGCCACTGTCATGTATACCACAACGACGTAGTGCCAGTGTCATGTACTACCACGACATAGTATTTACCTATGGTATACTTACCTTGTGGTATACCTATCAGTGTCTTCCGGGGGGGGGAGGTCTAGCTGTGTATGCCCCGCTCTCTGGCGGGTGTTTGTGCCCTACGACTTTGAATTTCAAGTTCTTTGTCGAATCTGGCCTTAAATTTGTGGATGGAGGTGGCTTCCACAACTTCCTCTTTTAGAGCATTGGACTTGTTAACTATCCGTGCAGGTTATGGGTATTTGTTTACGTCCCTTCGGATCATTTAGGCTTCCAGCTTCCCACCTGTGTCCTCTTGTGCTGCTTTCTCCCATTCTAAAGGGGCCATCCTTGTCCACATTATCTATTCCCCTCATTATCTTGTATGTTGGGATCATATCCCTCTCTTGTAATCTCTAGGTTTTTGAGATTTAGTTCCATTAGCCAATCTTCGCAGCTTAGACAGCTTAGCTCTGGCACCAATCTTGTTGTAAACCTTTGTACTTTTCAATTTTGGCTTTGTTTCACAAGTTGCGGATTTCATAACAGTGATGTGTATTCCAGTATTGGTCTATCAAATGTTGTGTAAATTGCTTTGATGGAGACCTATTCAGTTTCTTAAAGGATTTTTTTTTTGGCCAATGTAACATACGCTGCCGATGTCATTCTCTTTGTGTGTGCCTCCAGTGTTAGTGTCGGAATTATATCCACTCCTTGATCCTTCTTTCTTGCTGATTCCTGTAAGTGCATTCTCCGTGTGGTGTAGATGCCCTCTAGCCTCCTCTCTCTTTCTCTCTCCTTACCTCATTACCTGTACTTGTTGGGATTGATTTCCAGCAACCATTTGTCTGACCACTCCTGGAATCTGTCAAGGTCCTTCTGTAACTTCATGCAGTCCTCACCTCTTTTCACGTTCCTCATCTGCTTTGCATCATCTGCAAACTTTGATACACACGAGCTCACTCCCTCGAGGAGGTCGTTCACATAAATTAGGAACAGCAGTGGTTCCAGGGCAAAGCCTTGAGGGAACACACTTGTTACATTCCTCTAGTTTAAACCTCCTCTCTGGCTCAAGTTCTTTGCCTTCTGTCCTTCAGATACTTCCTTACACAGTTCCGTGTTTCCCCAGTTATCTCACCTTGGTTCTCCATCTTGTAAAATAGCCTTTCATTGGGAACAGTGGTAATTTAAATACAGTCTACCCAGCCTTCCTTTTACTGTATTATATTAGTATTCTTATCCTGAAGCTCAATGACATTTGTTAGTCTCGATTTTCTATTTCTAAATCCATGTTGATTGTCACACAGTCGATCCTCTCAAGATGGTCCACCATTCTCGACCTGATTACTTTCTCTAGCACCTTACATTGAACACCTGTCAATGATATTGGTCTGTGGTTTAGCGTCTCCCTTCTATCCCCATTTTCTGAATATTGGGACTACGTTTGCCAGAATGTAGAGTTTTAGACAATGGGTGGCTGAGTACTTCCGCAGCCTCCTTCAGCAGCCATGGTGAGGATGGGGTCTGGCCCCATTGGTTTAGTCATATCTAGTTTGCGCAGGATTTTTTGCACCTCTTCCACCGCGACTACAATGCCATCCACTATTTCCTCTGGTCTTTCATCTAGCAGCCTTGGTTTCCATGCTGATTCTAATGTAAAATCCTCCTAAAATTTTGGGTTGAATTCCCCGTATACCTGCTTATTCTGTGTGAGAGTTCCCCATTCTTTCCTCAACCTAAGAACGTGTTACTGCACTGCTCTTTTCACCTTATTTGGGTAAGGTACATCATTTGTTGCTCCTTAGCTTATGCAACAATGTTACTTTTATATTATCACTCAACTTCTCTCCTAATTGCGATGCATTCAATCCATGTTCTTTTTAGTGCCTCACTTTTGTTCTCTATTCTCATTTCTCTGTACTTTTCCAAGCTTTTTTTTTCTTTCATTAGCTTCCCTGCGTCGCCAATTGGATCCGGGGCTTACTTTTTCATCCACCGTTTGCTGTCTTCCCTTTCATTTCTCTCTCTCACTGGATTTCCAGCAGAAAGATCCTCCTCCTGTTGTAATCACCGCGAATGTTATGACTCTTCTTCAGCGGTGTTCTTTGTTTAACTAATTCCTTCAGCTTCACTATGCATTCAAGCATGACGATACAGTGGTTGCTGGCTTCTAGAGGCAGCTCATACTCAGTTTGTTCTACATTTGCTTCAGAACACGCCAAGTCTAGTGTTGCTGGTGGATCGTCTCCTCCTACTCCTTTTGGTTCTGTGACATGTTGCTTTTAGAAGAGTTTTTCTGTCATGTCTACCAGTTTTACTCTCCATGTCTCGCCACCCCCGTGGGGTAGCCTTATTTATCTAGTTTATTTCTCTGTGGTTGAAGGCCCCCAGTAATAAGATATTTGCTCTTGTTCCTCTTGGTGATGGGGATGTTTTTTTCCCCACCTCTAGAAAAATTTTAACTGCATATGTCGTATTCTTCCCAGGATCTTCTGCTGTTTGGTGGAGGATTATAAGTCACTGCGCCATTATCTTCATGCCTCCTACTGTTGATAGCGCCACTGTCAAGGTTCACTACAATGTAATAGTGCCACTGTCAAGGTATTTACCAATGACATAATGCCTCTGTCATTGTATAGCACAACGACATAGTGCCACTGCCAGTGTATAGTGCGGGCTGAAATGAGAAGGTGATGTGTGTGATGAGTACTAGGATGGGGAGAGAGGGAGGCAAAGTGCTTGTGTGTGTCATGGGGGA